>JAECUM010000986.1:0-99304 GCA_016617855.1 Megalonaias nervosa | reverse complement strand
TATATCTACCGTTGAGACATTAACGATAGGTAAAGAAGTAATCTAATCTTTATAAATAGTCAAGTATACATTTTATCTAAACTTTATAAATGATCTAACAAGAAATATAATCAGACTGATGATAAATATCTCAGTAGTAACAGATAAGGGGTGTTTCTGGGTCGGTACCCTAAAAAAAACGTCCAAACAAGCACATTTCGTATAATCGTCATACATTTGTCATCCCCAATACAACTTCATTTTAGGTATATTCTATTGGAATAGCAGGTAACAATGTAGACGTTTCATCTTGCCAGCACTGGCTGGGCTATTGGAATAGCAGGTAACAATGTAGACTTTTCTTCTTGTCAACACTGGCTGGGCTATTGGAATAGCAGGTAACAACTTAGACGTTTCATCTTATCAACACTGGCTGGGCTATTGGAATATCAGGTAACAATGTAGACGTTTTATCAAAGGCTTAAAAATGGACAGAACACAGGTATCGAAGTCTGAATAAAAGGACATCGATTTCTTTCTACATATTGAACTGACTTTTTTTTTACCACCATAGGTTAACAATAAGATACTCTTTCCAACTGGAAATATTTTATCTCAAAGAAATGTTTTGTACTATAATTTTCTTTAAACTATTATGTGGAGTTAAATTAGATTTCCCAGCTAAAAGAAACAGACAAAAATATGTAGCCTGAGTTGGAACTAGACGATTCTAGTTAATTATAAATTAAATATAGCAAGTCCAGTTGTAACACATCAATTCCAACAACTTATTTAACAAAAATTATCAGCACTAAGAGTTATTCAACTTGTACAAGGAAAATTGTATTGTTCTATTGAACGACCCATAATATCATAAAGAAATAACGAATGGAACAAATATGATTGATTTGTGGATCCATCACAAAGATGATTGATGTTTAGAACTTAAACAAAAAAAAAAAATAAACATTAATCAACCATTTAGTGTGATAAAATTATGGATTTACACAACTATATGTGATGATTATTCACCACGGGTGAATAAAGTATGGAATTTGTACAAATACAGATAAAATTGGATCCACAAGTAGGATGTATACAAATATACGTGATTTTCACTCAAATAGTGATACTGAATACATGTGGATCTTCATCAGCAGTTCTGATAAATTCTGAGAAAGGAACCTAACCCGTGCATCTATTTTACGACCCCAAAGTAACTTCAGTCATACCGCTCTGTTAAATGATCAAGAAGCCACCACGCATGACCCACCCCTCATAATCCGCCGAAGGATCCCTCAAGGGCCCCTTTGTTCGCTGCAGACCCGTCTGTCCCAAAGTTTTACTGTCTCACCTCGAGACAACTACCATCTTTCTCTGAGCCAGCGGCAGCAGCACACAGGTTATACAAATAACCAACCGAGTCCTACGTTCTGCATCAAATGTATCAGCTCTACAGCCAAACTTACACCTCCCAACCCAGACTCATTCACACCGCCCCTCTAAATTCAGACAGCTGAAAACATAAAGACCAAAGGCGTGTAGTACACGAGACACGATCATGTACAAACGCAATGATATACGCTAGGCATGCGCGCACGTAAGCTTTTTGTTACATACTAAATAGTTTCATCGGAACAACTGTACAAGGTTATTATAATAACCAGGTTCGTATATGAATCTGTATCCCACAAAAATAATCTTAAAAAACTAAAAGAAATCGAACATTTTCTCATCCTTTAAATTATGCAACATTTCAATGCATTCAATTCATCCCTTCAGCTGTAAAATGGCCAAATTGAAAACAGATTTTAGTGTGTCTAATAACGTGGTGTTGTGTGACATATGTCCGACTATCTGTAACATTTTGAATAAATAATGGAACCTTCGATCTATCAAACAACCCTATGACATAATACTGATAGCGAAAGGAGAATGCAATTTTATTTTTTACCTATAACTACTGATGAAGATTGCTCCGGTAAAGTAGACAGCTTCCTGACAAAACCTTTTTCGTTGTAAAGTTACTGTCTAACTCACTCTAAAAGTACCATGGCTATGGGATAAACCACGGCCAGAGAGCTTTAGGATATCGGTTTTCTCATTGCAATTACTTTGCTCGTCCAGCATGGAGTGAACCGAACTTGGTATTTTGAAATAATGTAAGATGTAATTAAACCACTCTCGGGTAACGATGTACAAAAAACTGGATTTTTGTTTAGATTTTGTTACGTAGCTTTAACAATTTTAGTCATATCGCTACGATGTCTGCAGTGTGGCAGTTTATAGTGATGTCTAGCAATGGGGCATCATGCCGCAGACATGTAGAATCACGTCCCACCCAGTCACATTATCCTGACACCAGGCTGACCAGCCCTAACACTAATCTCTTAATGCTGAGCGCCTAGCAAGGAAGCTGTTAGTACCCATTTTTATAAGTCTTTGGTATGACTCGGCCGGGGTTCGAACCCGCGACTTCCTACAACCGAGGCGGACGCTCTAACCGTTTAGGCTACCGGACGGGCACATTTTAGTTAAACATTAAGAATACACAATTCCGTGACACCAGTGTTATTGGTTCAGCCTGTTAGGTGCAACGATCATTCAATCTGGAAATACCCCAAAGAGATAACTGAAAATAAAATCTGGCAATACCCCAAACAGATAATTGCAAATAATCAATCTGGCAATACCCCAGAGAGATAATTGCAACTCATAATTATGGATTTCTGAATAGTATAATCATAGTATAGAAAAGTAGACAACCTTCGTAATGATCTTTCAAGTTTCTATGTGTACCACTGGCAAAGGTTGACTTTCTTAAAACAAAGGTCTCTTTCTTCAAAACTTTTAAATCATAATCTGGACATGAAAACATAATGACCAACCATGACAGAATTCAATATAACTGTCAGAAGCATTCCATTCTTTGCCAGCGAGAAAGATTGTTACTACTATATGGTCTTGAAATGAGTAAGAGAAAAGAGCGAAAAACAACAAGTTTTGTAAAATTCAACAAATTATTTATTACCCTAAAACACAAAAGTGAAAATCTGAAAAGAACTTACAGTATTGTGAATTAAATCCCAGTCTTAACAGTTCCGTCACAAGTCAAAATGGACGAGTTCCAAATTAATTCCAGTGGTGATCTGAATGAATTCTAAGTTTGAAAGTGCTGATGTACCAATAGTATCGAATGTGATAATGTGCCAACAGTCGTGATGTATCACGACGATATAATCCAAAATGTGCTTGAATCAATTCACAATAATCCACAAAAAGTGGTTTGGTCCAAGAAGTTTTAACGAGTACTTTATAACTTCAGTGAATGATTTAAATAAACAAATCCTCTCAAATTAAAACTTACCACAACAATAAGACTCACTCCACTTCGGGTGTTAAGGTAGGAATGAGTCGTTCCAATATAATCAATCTAAGACACAATTTGAGAACCAGGATGAGGGTCAAAAGTTAATTTCCAGAAAATTCTAACTAATAAACAATCTTGTAAAGATCACCACTATTCTGTCATCTTAATGGAAATTTCCATCAAACTATAAACAAAAATTTATTAATAGAAAATTCTCGGGTCAGAATCAATACTGTATCCAGTAGTCCATAAAAGCAAAACCAAAACAAACAAAACAAACTCAAACATCAAAATCAAGGAATAGAACAAATTGCAAAACTCGACGCCAAAGCGGAGTGCAAAGTCAAAGAATGGACAATATCAACTTCTGAGACAACGTCGTTGAGTACAAGAAAGCAAAAAAAAAAACAAAAAAAAAACCAAAAAAAAAACTCATAACAATGTCAAAACGTGATCGAAAGAATAGCACCATTCAGACATAAACATTATGGATATACATTTGTTTGGTAGTGATCAATACCTCCATCTATTCCTTAGTCAGATCCAATTAGAAGGGAAGAAAATTTTCCATTGGACTAAACAAACTTTATTCAGGTCTCGATGAACCGATACTAACGGTCAGACTAAGAGAAGAGGCAACTACAAGCATACAAGGAAATAAAATATTACATTTTTTATTCAAATAATTTTAAGCTATCGTTAAGAAAGTTTATATGCATTTATACTTTATACGCTGTTCGATAATACCTCCTACTCAGTTTGATAAAAAAAATTGATATCGTTAAATGGGTATTTGACAGACTCGAATATGATGAATATCGACATGTATCACGTAGCGTGTATCTCGATTTACATGAATGAATCAAGAGGAAAAAGAGTTTGGATAAATTTGAAAAAATATTGATAGCCCGTTTCGATGCTATCGGGTCATTTTTAATACTCAAAAAAGACCATGACAACCCAACGAAATACAATTTAGATGGATACAGTCATTGATACAGTCATTGATTTCATTGAGATCCAGTAAAAATTGATATTTCAATAAACTAGAAACGAATTTTTGGTATATCAATTCAGGTTTACAAGACAGAGAAAGATAACTGTATTAGACCGTTGAATGTACTGTAAACAAGAAAGAAAAACACATTCATATGATAATTATTTTATTTCAGGCAGTGAAGACTTTGCACACAACTACAAGGAAAGAAATTTTACGTTGAAATAAAAACTGTTTCGAAACTCAGGTCAAGCCAAAGAAACAGCCACAAGACAAAAATATATAGACAAAAAGTGCCTCTTCAGAAGAAAACATAACTTACTCAAAAGAGTATGCTATATTGTGTGTGTGTGTGTGCGTGTGTGTGTTTTGGATTTTTAACGTAGCTGTAACAATTTTCAAGTCATATCGCTACGATGCCTGCAGTGTGGCAGTGTGATGTGATGTCTAGCACTCGGGCATCATGCAGTAGACATGTAGCATGATGTCCCATCCAGTCACATTATCCTGACACTAGGTCGACCAGTCCTAACACTAACCTCTTAATGCTGAGCGCCTAGCGAGGCAGTTGCTGGTAACATTTTTAGTCTTTGGTATGACTCAGCCGAAGTTCGAACCCGAGACCTCCCGCATCCGAGGCGGACGCTCTAACCACGTATGCTATATTGTATGTAACATATGGTAAATGAAAAACAACAATGGTTTTACCGTAAAACTCCAAACATTTTCAGCATCAATTAAAGGTAACGTTTGCTTTTTTCCGATTTTGAAATAATAATGGTTAGGAAAACAAAATCAATAGTCATGTATATCTATATTTTTTTGTAACTCCTGGTACACGATTTTATCTATAAAAAAAATTAATTTTAATTCATGGCTGTAAATTGTAAAGAATATTTTGAGTTAAATTTTGCCTACGCAACACGAGTCTGGTGAGGGCATAATATTACATAGGATCTATAAATAAATGCCTGCGTATGTGTTGACAATTGTTAATATTCAACTTAATTAGATTAAAGACATCTTTGGATTAAGTTCTCACTGGCTGATGGGGTTTCGACGATTCTAAGAGAATTCAATAACTTCCCATTGGCTGGGCTAGCTCACATGAACATTCAAGTTCGACGCAAAATTAGTAGTGTGATCTGTCACGTGGGGTGTATTGTGAAATACGAGTGTACATAAGGAGAGAACCGAACAATCAGATTCATTCCGATTTTTGAGTCATTCTCGTTTCTTGTGTTCCTGTTTTAAGTCTGCAAACGTATTTTATGTTGTACTTAGATATTATTCGAGAGGAAAAACATTTGTTTGAACTGTTCAGTGGAAATAGAAAGTGCTTATTATTTTGGACTATAATATTATTCTGGAACTGTTGTGACTTATTCGAAGGAGTTGTGGACGAAGCCATCATCTTGACAATGTCACGATTCTTGACGGACCAGTACATTTCCGGCTTCGAAATTTATACAGAAGTTTTCATTTATTTAGGAATTTCATAGAACTTTATCATGATTATACTGAATTCTCATCATAATAATGTAAGTTCCTCTTACATTTTCATTTATGTCATTGATAATTAAAGTCTTTGTTAAGTTTTACAAAACTGGTTAGTTTTGCTTCTTTCTGTTACATGGTTTATGACCATAGTCGTAACACAATAAAATTGAACACGCAACACAAATACAAAAAAAATTGGTTATTTACCCGCTGTACATACATAAACTGCGCTTGGAGTGATTTGATTGAAGTTTTAGTTAACACAGGTTATGACTATGAAAAGGTATTTTTACAACACTTTTGTATAGGCCTAGCGGGGTATTTTACAACACTTTTAGAAAATTTTCAGTCTATGTTTATAACAAATTACGGTCTAACAATGTAAATATTAATAGTGTCACAGATGATGATGATAAACATTTAAATGAATCAACACCAGGGGTATCTGTAAAAGAAAAAGGGTAGAGAGTTCACTACGACGATATCTTAACAGGTTAGGACAGAGGTTATGCTCATAATGAATGGAAATAAGTGGTAAATATCCAAGCAACACCTCACTCTTTATTCATTATCTGTCTGATAACAGCCACCTCTTCATGAACGAGTTAGTTGGACAAGAACCTGACCAGGAGATAGCGCCATATCGAATGATGAGAAATGTATTTCATTCAGCAAACGAATAGCAGCGGAATTGCAGAGCAGCATGTAGTGCACAGAAGGGCACCAGAACAACTTGCACCGGAACTGCGAGCAATGTCAATTTCAAATAATAATAACAACCATAATAATAATAATAATAATAATAATAATAATAATAATAATAATAATCACAATAACGAGTGAGCCAAACTCTCGTATTATATACTTAGTGATGAAAGTAGATTTTAACTCTTACCAGTACGATACCTACCCCACCTCACTCCGTTTTTCCGGTACGGCCGTACTGTCAGTAAATGTGTTACTGATATGGCGTACCTGACTGTACCGGCTTGCAAAACTATATATAATACTTGTAATTTTACGGTGTATGTGCCTATCTTGGTCATTACACCATATAGTTTAGACATACAACTTTCAAGAGCACATCGGAACCAAAACATTATAAGTAATTTTAACAGACAGGAGTCCTTCAATTACAGCACTGTAATTACAGAAAAGTAAAAACATTTAATCAACTGCCACTTAAGCAAGCAATTGAATTTTGTTGAAGTTTCTAAAAGTTTTCCAGAAAATTAACACGAATGGATAATTAACTTCAACACGAAACCTGACCATAATATTGTACTTTATAATGCACACACTGCGGTAAATACGGACGTATAGTCTATACGATATGCCCCCAGCCTACAGCTTAAAAAGAATAGTGCATTCACACAAATGAGAGGTGTCTATTTTGTTTGTCTTTTGTGCTACAAATATCTTCCTTCGAAAATATCTGCTGGCTTTTTCTGATACCCAAACATTTCAAAATCGTACTGGAATTCTTCCAGCAATTCCTTGAGAACAGAATTTGACACTGGTTTGTACCCTTCTACTAGCCACTTTCTCCTCCGAGTCATCCAATGTCTCTCAGATGATCGTCTTCCAGAAAGGGACTTGAAAACACGATTTTTCAGTTCTTGCCTGATGGTCTCCGGTTTATTCAGGCGTTTCATGCTATCCTCTGGAAACGTTTCGGTGTCATCCAAGTAGCCTTTAAGCTGTAACGCTTTCCACAAACGTTCGGCAATCACGACTGGATCGAAACACTCCTCTGGCAATCGTTTCTCGAGCCAGAAATTGTAGTCAATTAACGTAACTATTTCCTCCTCCTCGTGTGTCTGAAATGTGTAGTTTTCCATCAAAAACGAGAGACCCAACCGTTCTAAAATATAATCTACATCTTGTTTGAAGGTCTCTGATTTACCGATCGCATCGAAATGGATATGACAAGGACTGCATACCTGGTGAATGGGGAGGTAATGGCTACTGACACGACGTCCTAGTTTTAAACTCTTTAAAATGTGTTGCAAAAACTCGCGGAAAGATACATCATGGCCGCATTTCAAAGACTTTTGGGTCGCATTTGGTCTGTTTTGGGCAACTATGTTCTTGCCAAACGCTACCCAGAAATCGGGGAGTAAAAATTTGTCAATATATGCTGACCAAAGTCTGACATAAGGATCACGAACAAATGTAAATGTGAAATTTCTCGCCAAAATTGTGATATTTCCTTGAGTTAGGTAAATTTTTTCGGTATGGTTCATTGGTCCAAAGTGACTAAATATTCGTGTAATACCAAATGGGTTTTTAGGCTCTCCCACATAGTCCTTGTTCAAGAATCTAAAAATCCTTTTCCAAAATGTACAGCCAGCTTTCGGTGTAATACAGTATACCATATTTTTGGGTGGATAAGTCAACGCATATCCATGAAGAAGAAAGTTTGATACACGCCCATTCTTCATCGCCATTTTACAGTGATCTCTGGCAGTCCCCAACCGGCTATGCATTATCTTACCCACTGTCGTGTTAGGGGATATAGTCCTTCTAACATTCTTCGTCGCTAACCTTTGTAGAGATTTCCTGTTATCGAAAGGGATGTATTTGATTCCCTTGTTGATCTAAAAAAACAACAGTAAAGCAGTAACTACTTAAAAGAGTTTTTAAAAAATCCGAGTATTATACATACGTACATAAATACATACGCAGGCACACACACACACACACACACACACACACACACACACACACACACACACACGCGCACACACACACACACACACACACACGCATACATAACATACATAGAAGTGAAGATTTTTACTCTGCATTTTTATGGAATTTCTGGGCTATAATAAAAAATAATAAAACGGTATAGACTTAACTTACTGGACATTTCTATGATAGAAGTTTTCACCATGCTTTTGTCACCATTTTTTTCTCCAGCATTATTCTTTTATCCGAGGGAGAGTCCAAGTCACAACCCTGCACTTCCTCGTCATCAGGGTAGCCTGGGTCGTTGGTTAAAACACGATCCAGGGTACACGGATGGACTGGAGTTGGGGCACGAATCAGACTGCTCAGATCCTAACCCCAATGGGAAAGAAGCAGACAGACAGACAGAAGGAAAGACTCCATGTTGCACATACCTTGAAACCCGGTCTCCTAATGCGGCCTGTTGAAACTGAGAAAAAAATCATCGGTAAACAGGTGCAAGTCTAGAATTATGTATTTTGTGTTCATGTGAATATGTGAAGTGAGTTTAATTCAATGAAACCTTTCTTTCCACGTGTTTTATTTTAGGATTCGAGTCAGTTTGTTATGTTGCATTAACATAACATAGCATAACATATCATAACATAACATCATGAGCCGTTGAAGATGGCAAGGGTTATGTGCCCCAATATCAACGAATACATAAAGTCAGCCATTCAAAGAAATGCGAACAAGACGGACATAAAAGTAGTAACAATAAATAGCGGTGGTGGTGATGGTGGTGATAGTAGTTGCAGTTGTTGTTGTATCACTGGTGATAGTAGTAGTGGCAACTGTACTTTCCGTAATCTTTACTTTAGTTTAAAGATATCATATTTTTAACTAATATTGTCTCCAAAAATAAAAACAAAATAAATCGTTGCGTTGTATAATTTGAATTCAGTCCGAATGCTCAGCATCGATTTTGCATTAATAATTGCTACGACATATTGATAGAACTTAATTCATACACATGAAATGTATGATTACACACATTTGCTTCTTCGCTGCATATCATATATTTAGGTAGGTAGACAAATTACTCATCATTTACTTACCAATGTAAATCAGCGAATATATGCTGGCCTGGACGAAGAATATAGAAATTATTATTTTGAGGACAGTTCGCATTTTGTGAGAAGATTCTATTTTCATGATGATTATGAATTGTTTCTGCACACAATAATATTTCTTGCACGAGACCCATGTGCGCTTTGCGAAAGATCATAAGTCAGTCACGTGACTAATAGTATTTAGCAGTGGCGTCACTAGGGTTGGTGTCACCCCCATGGACCTCCTTCCTGCACAAAAATTACAAACTTTTATAGGCAATCATTTTGGTGTCATCCCCCTCTGATGGTGTCATCCGGTGCGGTCCGTACCCCTGCATCCCCTAGTGACGCTACTGGTATTTAGAACTGTGACGATCACCCATCCATATTCGCAGTGCATAACTGTATACGATGTTTTTTTGCGTTGAGTGTGTGTGTGTGTGTGTGTGAGAGAGAGAGAGAGAGAGAGAGAGAGAGAGAGAGAGAGAGAGAGAGAGATTTGGATTTTTAACGTAGCTTTAAACAATTTTCAGTCATATCGCTACGATCTCTGCAGTGTGGCAGTTTATAGCGATGTTTAGCGCTGGTGCATCATGCCTCAGACATGTAGCATGATGTCCCACCCAGTCACATTATTCTGACACCAGGCCGACAAGTCCCAACACTAACCTCTTAATGCTGAGCGTCAAGCGAGGCAGTTGTTAGTACCATTGATATAAGTCTTTGGTATGACTCGGCCGGGGGTTCGAACCCGCGACCTCCCGCATGCGTTTTGTAACGAATGTCTGTGCGATGAGTTGAAGTATGCAATAATTTAGTGGTAGAATTACAATTTGGAAAAAAAATAAAATAAAAACCAAACCAAACCAAAAGAAACAACAACAACAACAAAACCTAGTAATTATAATCAAGAAAGTAATCGTCTTCTCTTTTGATGCAACAACTTTTTCAGACAATACATGCACAAACTGGTCATACATTAGGCCACTAAACAGCAGCTGTAATTCATTATCGTGAGTTTGCCTGTGTTGACCTGGAAAGGGTATGCTCTGTTGTAAGGAATTACGACTATAATAGACATCACAGCACGCGCACTGACAACTTTACTGTAAGTTTCTATGCTAAACAGTCGCGAAAACAACACTGTTACTATTAGTAAACTATAACTTGCGGTAGATCGCTGTTTTCAACTGTACGGATGGATTCCTTATTGGCGTAGAAGATATTTAACTAATTTTTGGAAGGAGTACATCTGTAGAGATAAATTTGTACTGCTTGTTTACGTTTATGTAAACATCATTAGTGTTTGCAGTGGAATGGCGTCCCACAAGCTAGAGAAATCTTTCGATTTATTTTTTTTACACGGATGCACTATATATGCAACATTAAAGAAATTAAAATTGAAATTGCATTTCTCACTGATCCCTTTGTGAAAAAGCATTAAGAATCTTCAGACTCGTATAGTATGAAGACACGTGTAGCCAAGTAAATCATATACGATATTGTTATAGCATCAAGCGGATCTGCTTGAAAGAGGAAAAGAAACCAGAACCAACTCCGACAATGATAGCATAATCTTCGGAATCAAGAAGACAATCGCATTAGAATTAGAACATACAAGAATACCAAAGACCATTCAAGTAACACCGGTGAGGCACTCTGATACCTATCCCAAACGTGTAATTGAATGAACGATGAATACAATTAGGTGGGTACATTCGATGAAATCGATAATTATAATCTGAAACAAGTAGCAGATTTTCGCAAAGTTACCAAAGTTCATCGAAAAGCTATGAAACACCATAAACTCTCCTAATTTGGAAAATGCATTTCTGAAAATGTTTTTTTTTTTTTGTTGATGATGTTGTTTATTTTTTTATATGTGTATTTTTCTTTAGGTTTAGTGAGGTTGTTGGACGATTCAGTAAAACATTCTTTATTTAAGTTTTACTTTCTTTCATTTGTTGGTTTAAAATTTTGTACTTGTGCTTGGAATTAGATTTCCGGGCGAAATTACGTTTGTAGAACTGCACCAAACTGGCGATACATGTAGAGATATGTTATATGCTGATTTGTGTATTCCCGTAGATGATCTGATTGGATTTCGATGTTGTTATACAAAATTTTTGCTGTGCACACCCATGTGTGTGTGTGTGTGTGTGTGTGTGTGTGTGTGTGTGTGTGTGTGTCGGTTGCTTGCCACTACATACAAGCTGACAGATGTCTCTTTCATATGGGTGTCAAATATGGCCCATATTGGTGGTCCTTGCGTTTATTAGACAACACTTTTATACGAGGATGTACGGTAAAATTAAGTCATACGGCGTTGTTTTCACTGAATAAAGTATACCCCCTTCATTCAATCAGTGTCATGTCGTGCTTTATCGTGTAAGAAGCCATCAGTTTCACGAAAAAAGGCTCAGGACGACAGAAAATATAATACGGTTTTACGCTGATATTGTTTGACATGCGACTATTTTGTATGTCTCACATCCATTCATGAGGTTTGGTTCTTGATAGCAATGATGCAAATACAAAATAAAACTGTTTGCTATTTTACTATTAATTCTACCGGAGGTAATTCACAATTTGCTGTAGCCACGAAGGAACCATTTCCCTGCCTTTCCGTGGATTCGTGCGTACTATGATACATACAGTCGGGCAACTCCCTCTAAACAGTTTAAGGTAGAGACTCAAACCTCATGACAAGGTTGGAAGTGGTTTTGCAGATGGGATCATTGGTCTGAAAATTTTGATTCCCTCGATCGAATTACAAGAATAACGATGTTAGCCAACCTGTCCCAGCCTACCATGAGCTTGATGGCATTTTTTAGTTGACGCTCTTGAATAATTTTCACAATTTTAGATCAACAATCAATTTAGAACAAAGGTCAGTCATTTAAAGTTTTAAATCTCAATTGCATTCTGGTAATTTCTAATGATACCTTTCTTTGGCATCCCATAAAAAAACCCCACAAAGCTTTTGCAAAAAGGGGTAACTAAAATACTATTTCATGGTCTTCTTTCACATTTTTCACAACACAAAGAAAGACAATGAAGCATCCCACAATTCTCTAGCATGCAATCGCAGGTATTAGTCCTTATAGGGATTGCACTCTTTATGATATATAAAGGAGGGGGTGATATATTTCATTTTTTTCTTGGCTATCCCTTATAACACATAAACTTCTACAATTAGGAAACAGATATTTGGGGGGAAAATGGGAATTCAGACTGATAGTCTGTACACTATAAATCAAGAGGAAACTACTTTCATGTTCATTTCTAAGAGGAGATAATCCATGTCTTGGTTTCTCATTGTTACAATTCTATGATTGTTTCAAGCCAATTTAGCCAGTTTTAAAGAATCAGTACAACATCCGCAAGTTTCCTCTTCTTTTGGATAAATAAAAAAGGAAGAGTGAATAAAGTAAACTTAAAGACTAGTTAGTTCAACAATCTACTTGCACATTACACAAACAAGTAAGAAAAATGTCCCTTCAAAATAGTTCATGTCATTGGGAGTGACCAGTGGCAGGCAGACATAGCGAACGTGCCAGAATTTAAAAAAAAAAACAAACGAAAAAGCAAAGAAACGTCAACTAATTTTGATAGTGACAGACATATTTTTGAATACGCATGGAATGAAAAAGTGAAAACCAAATATGGAGAATGCTTTAAGATAAATCTTGAAGGATAGAAAGAGAGAGAGCTAGAGCTGAAGGAGGGAAAGAGTTTTACAACTGGTAAGTTGGGGATTTGCTGAAAAAGGAAAACGCTCAATGTATATTAACTTCTACTTAGTCACCTGAGGACAGATAAATTTGAAGCACAAAATTTTAAAATATGTGAGACAGTTAGAATCTCAAAATATGAGACAGTGTCTTAGCATTGTGGAGAAAAGGAAAAGAGAATACATAAAATAAAATTAAAGTTTTTAAAAATTTATTTCAGATAGATTAAAGAGAGATACAATGTAATTGACAGACTACGATATAGCCTATAACGTTTAGTACAAAACAAAGGCCAATCAAATCAAGCAAACGTTGAGGAAAAGAGTGTGTTTAAAAACTATCGAATTTCATTTAAAGAAGGCATAGCAAATGTACTATATTTATGCATTTTTCACTGACAAATATATACCATATACAATTTCAATATCTCAATAAAACCTTGTGTGGTAAAGAATTATTATGAACTCAACCAAAACCAGTTGATATTGGAAGTTTTACACTAAGTCGATGAAGTAAAATTCAGTAACCTTTTAGTGTGTATGTATGTTCGCAGCGCTTTCATTAGAAATTAAACAGCACAAATAAATGTTAAAATTCACATTCGCTGTTGTGGGTGGTGTCCAATATTGCTTGAGCAACGTGTACGAGAGAGAGAATCAGTTGTAAAAAAAAAAATGTTACCAATACAGCAGAGAAAAATTAACAGAACTAACTAAAAAAGATAAAGGATAGAATCCAAAGTTGTAAAGAGGTGTAAAATCAATGAAATCAAAAAGTCTTGCAGTGAATAAAATGAAAATATAGGGCAAAGAAATCAACAAAGAATTGCATTTGACTATGAATAACAGTAAGGGGAGTTTTAATGTATTTGCACTAAAAAAGACCCTAACATTTTCGCAAAGTTTTAGATTTGAATAATCAACTATACATTTAACGGTATGGGCTTCAGACATAAAATCTAACCTATACATCACATTACCCATGTCCCGTAAATGAGCTTAACGCTCGTGTTAACTTTGAGTCACACAAATATATAGGAAAATAAAAATTTGAGTAATTAACTCACCTACGATCCATCAGATATTTTTTAGAATTTTTTATTACATTAAAACAAATGACGAAGCAGAGAGATACGGAGCACAGTGTGAATTGCGATCTTGACAGAATCAGTTTAATTAGGCGGTATGAATGGCTTTTATATGTACCGCCAGTATGAATGTGTTTATATGTACCGCCATCTTCTGGCCAGTTTCTTGTATCTGTAGTATATCATTTCCATCATGTGGTCAACGTTATGGCCAGTCTCGCATTTCTCGCGCAGACGTGATAATGTTAATATTTACTATTTAAGCAAATTCTGACAAATAAAGAATAAATATTTATATTTTTTAGTTATCAGTTACATGTTAATAGCAATATTTGTACATATCCCGTATTCGCCGACTTCCAGGTCACCTAGCCTGGGGCAGTTTGTGAGCTTGCAGACTCTAAACAATCGGCTTGTTAAAGATTGTTTTGACGCGTGTTGCCGATTGTAAGATTAGAAGATGTTAATTATTATAATATAAGGCATGCCATTTCATTGACATATGTGTTTTTAAATAAAAGATATAAATAGACACGACGGTCCCATTTTTTTCTTATTTTTTTCTTTTTCATCGGGTTCGTTCTCATATCTCTGAATATAAACATTGATGATCCAACTCGTTGACTTTACCATAAAACGATGTGGTTTCTTGTACAAACGTGTGACTTTTTGTTATTGTTACGAACATGATGTTCACATGTGGGACACACTGTCAATAATGCGCAAGTACTTTTCTGCTGTTGGAATTGTTTCATGCGATGTCGCTCGTAACACGCTTGTCTGACGAATCTTTTCTTGCAAGTGGAGCATTGATTCCTTTCTTGTTCTTGAGGAATGCAAGGTCTTGCCCGCCTTTGAACGGTTTGTACGCGTCTTTGCGGTGTATTCTAAACGATCAATAACTATGACCACAAAGATTGAATTATTCTTTAGATAAAGATGTAACAGTAATAATACATTTCTATTTAAGTAGTTTTAAATGTCTCTACGCACTTCTCTTTTCTTCATACTATCATGTGTACATATTAAATATATATCCCCAATGAATTTTCTGCATCATTATTTAATGAGATTAAATACAAAATAATGTTAAGAAGATTCCATTTGATTGACGACAGACATTCTTGAATATTTACCATAATTTATTACAGCTCTGAGTGCATATAGACCAGAGGTGGGCAAAATACTGCCCGTGGCCTGGTTTAATCACTTAATTTTACATCATAGCGTGCGGCTTTAAAATTAAACTTTCCAACCTGATATAGACATTTAAAAACCATATAAACAAGAAAACAAAACAACAACAAAATACGAACAACATACAGACAATGCATACATGTATAATTCTTATATATTTATTTAAATATTTTCGAGTATTTTCATAAAACTGGAACGACGTTTCATCGTTTTCAAGTATTGTCAGTTTAAAAGTCTCTGTACCGTCTTTGCATTGTTTTTGACCGTCTTTGCTCTGTCTTTGCCCGTATTTACGCGTCTTTGCGGTATATAGTAAGACCCCATACAGGTGCATGCGCAAGCCAAACACATTAGAACCAAGTTCCGGTAATGGTAGGTTATTCTGCTGTTTCATCGCAAAAGTAGCATTTGTTTACCGGAGATCATTAGAAAATATAAAGGCATGATGTATTAATTGAACATTTTTAAGAGCTACTTTTTCACTGAGTGGACAAAATGTACTCGATTTTTTATTAGCTCTAGGTTATATCCAACTATTTTGTTTCCAATGTTCTCACGGAATCTCACCAAGGGATTGATAGCCGATGTTTTTTTTTTTGTTTTTTTTTTTTAAATTTTTAACTGCAGAAAAAGCCTTTGTACCTTGCAAACTTTCATATGGTAGAATGCCAAATATTAAGTATTTTGGTTAGTGTGATTTTCTGGTTTGATATTGGCAAGTTTTCATCTTGGGACGTTTTACAAAACTGTTGTTTACAATTTCTTGTTGCATAATTCTGATTAGTGTTAAAAATTTCTTCCCCTAAAATCTGTTAATGTGGAATTGTGGTCTTTTTAACGTATGGTCATTCGTTGAGTTATTTAAGTTAAAAAAATATCCTGAATCACAATCCCAAGAATTTTAAAATTTAAATTCCCGAATTTACCCCACCCCCTTCCTCATGGTATATTTACATATAACAAACAAATCATACGTTATTATATCCTATTTATCTTTATTACTCATACACAGCAAACATTAATTGCTGATTCTTTTCTTTCAAAAATATTTTAATTTCTGTATTATCCTTAAGACTTTTAAGTAGCTATGCACAAGGTATTTTGAAAAATGCATGTTCAAGGTATAATGTTAACTAATTGGGATTTATCATGGTCTCTTTAATTTATGTTTTTCCCCCATAAATCCTAAGATATGCAGCGAGCTGTCCAAAAAAATTGAAAGCTAAAAATAACCAGTCAAAATTGCTGACCCTTGGAGATGAAGTTTTCTCCTCAACAAATAGGAATTTGCAAAAATGGAAAAAATTTGTATAATACCTTAAACTAAATAACTGTTAAGGTATTAATCAATTTATACAATAAATAAAAAAGACATTTAAAACATGTATTCAGATTTTTTCCTACCTAGAGTATTTTGGAGTAAATTGTCTCTGATTGTGCATTTGGAGTCATATCGCTTAGATTTACTCCAAATTATAAGCACAATCCGGGTGAATGAAAAATACAAAAAGCATGTTACAATCCATTGTTTCAGTTTCACAGATATTTGTTCCTAAACACTGAGTAGAAAATTAAAGATTGAGATTATACTTAATGACACTTCGGCAAGATGTGGAAGGGTTAAGTTGTATTTATAACAATGTAGGTTGGTGCTGAAATCACCAGTTTGAAGGGTTAAGTTGTATTTATAACAATGTAGGTTGGTGCTTAAATTACCAAAGCAGCAGTCCAGAAGTTTATACCTCATAAACTGGTGATCAGTCCTGTTAAAATTATATATCTAGTATTTGCAAAGTTATGAATTTGCTATATGATATGCAGATTTTTGTCAAAAATTTGATATAAATTTGTAGTGTAACATATTTTCTTGCTTTGAGAACGACGTCACTAAGTATCTGCACTATATCTGTCATGCTGGCTTGCATTTTCTGGTTTGGATTACATGTCTGACCCACTTAATTCAAAACTTCATTTCAGGAAATTCGCATCAGCTAAAATTTTCAAAAATATCTTTAAAAATGGTAAAAATGTATGTGTAGAGCATATATTTCGCTGAATAAGAGAATAAAATGCAACTTAAATATTTTGTCATGCCTTTACACACCTTAAAATGCACACAAAAATTAAAATAATGCCAGATACACTAGATTTGGGGTTTTTAATTGACATAAAAACCAATAATTCTATACAAGACATTATCACTTTAACACAAGATATGGTGGAAAAAAAAGACCTGTTTTGATCTCTGGGCCTAATGTTCATTTTCAAAAACATATTCAAGTTATCCCCACCTTTGCTTGCACATAGTTTAAGTATTATCCATCAAAAAAGAGTTTAAGTATTATTCAGAGATTAATTTTAGTATTATCTAATTATCTGATGAATGAAAAGCACATTTATTAGTTTCTTAGTAAATTCCTTGCACAGAATACCTTGGTAATATTTAAATGCTGGAAAAAAAAATGATACCAATAATATAAACAAGGCAGATAAAACTCTTTAATTTTTTAGTTGAACATATGAAATTAGGAAACTGCAACTGTAAGTTTTTAAATAATGTTGAGTAACCAGCAATATGCTTTTCACTTACATAGGAATGTTATTAGGTAGGTATTGATGATGGTCAGACCATATTCTCTTTTTGTTTTGCAGTCTGAATATAAAGATAACAGCCATTGTCCAATAAATAATCCGAAAGAAAAAAAAAATCACCACTCTGCAACACATCCTGCAAAGCTTTCAGATTCAGTGAGCATGAAATGTTTAAAATTTCCCACATTAGATTAAGATTCAGAATTTGTCTGTACGATACAAGTCATACAGATCATGTAGGAGTTCAGTTCCAACTATGTCAGTAATGGGTGTAATTTTGTTTAATTTGATTACCCATACTTTTAAATGGTGATAATTAACTTTATTTAGATCATCATACATCCATTTTCCTTTAGTTGGTTATTATTTACACACCCTGAGAAATGCATACATCAGAATCAGTGTTAAAGTATGTAGACATTTTTCGAGGAAGTCATCCTCAAGGTGTGATCAAATACAAAATGAATTGAATGTCATGCATTGCGATATGACAGTGAAAGCTGCATGTGTTGAAATATTTTTGTACTTCCCTGACATTTATTATGATAAACCCTATATCCTCTTTTCTTGATCAGTTTAGTATCTGGCCACCATTGTAAAAGTCCATAAGAATCAAAAATTTTCATTTGGAAGGTTTTTGATGACATTTATGGTATAGAGCATTCATCAGTCAGGACTGAATAGACTTTGGTTAAACTTGACTATTCAGTTTTAGAACAACATTTTCATTTTAAATAAATGCACTTAAATCACCACATTTACATACACTTTAGGGCAAGGGGCTTATTACAAAGGAAATCATGAGTATTGGTCAATGGATAGAGGGCTGAGAGTTAAAAAGTGGTCTTGTGTTAGATCTATGAAATAAAACATCATAAGCCATTCCCTTTAATGGCTAATTGATCTGTTAATTATATACCTGCCAACATACTGCACATGACAAGGTACCAAAAAAGCCTACTGTGAAAATTGACTGGTTTTATTCCAGCATCAAGTAAATTTGAGAAAGTCTTTGCATACATGAACAAGCCTGGTATATTGGCCCCAAATCATTTATTTCAGTATGATTGATAACAAAAGATTGATAGTACCAGGCTAGTATTGACCAATCAGAAAGAAAGCATTGCCTGACTCAACAAATAACCCAGAATTGTACTGAATCGGGGGTCATGCTACTAGGCAAAGTGGGCGACTAAGTCGCCTAAAAAATGTTAACTTTTGCCTTCTTTTGTTAGAAAAGTGGAAACAACTTGTGATTTTTTAGCAGAACATTGAATGACTGTCCTTTTTGAGATGCTCCCTTGCCTTAGCCAGGTTAGTTCCAGTCCTATGTTATAGCTCAAGGCAAAATGTAGACTTCCAGCCATCAGATAGTGAGTGTTGAGATCAGTTGTGCTGACAAACTCTTACATATTCACAGGCATGTGTTTTGATAGCTGATTGAACATTAACCCTTTCCCGAGTAAGTTAGCAACTATCACTGGCTGATTTCTGCAAGGTATCTTTGAATGATAAAAACATACAAACTTGCATTTTGAAACTTAAACTTGTGTAAATGGCAATTTGTGGCAAGTACCACTTTATTAGATTGTCTCTTTTCATAAATCATTGGGCAAATATATTCAGAAAAAATATATAATTCATAGAAATCAATCTAAATATTATGTTATTGAAGATTTAGCTTTAAAATGTAGTTATGTAGGTCAGAAACAAATGGGACTTTGCAATGTTGTATTATTTGATAGAAGCTGTATGGTCAAGGTTATATTCTGATTTCACTCATTTTTGTGAAAATATGAAGAAAAGAAAAACAGGGAAGTAAATACTATTTATCCAATGCATAATGTTACTGCAGGTATGTAGACAAATAATGAAACCTTACATTTGCAATCCTATGAAAGGACTGTTGTAACAAAGCTATAAAGTAAGTGGTTACATTAAGAAAACCTGTTTCTAAATATAGATGCACTTGCATGTTGGCTGTGTTGATTCAATTGAAAAAATGGTTTGGTTCATTCATATACTGACTTTAATTCTTCATTGTGTTGTCTGTGAACAGTTACGGTAAAGTTTGATCGGCAACAAAGAAATTAGGACAAACAGTATGATCTGAAAGATGTTTGCATTTGCTCTTGTGTACATTGCACGGGTAGTTTCAAATAAGTTTGGAAATCTTTGCAACTGCCATTTTACAGTGAACTTTCAGAAAGTTAAAAAGAAAAATTCTTTGATTCAGGGTAGTTGATTAAGCATTTGTACTAACTTGCAATTACAATACTGTAATCTAGTTACTCAGTTAAAATTCATTACAGTGTGTAGCTTCTTTTGTTCTCTTTTTAAGTCATTTTGCCAAAATACACTGCATATGAATATGATAGTTATTAAACATGCACTAAATCTGTTTATAATATAGATAGAAGTCAGAAAATTTTCTAATTGAAAATAAAGTATAGTTTAAAACCAATGTTAAAGGCAAATATGCATGTTGAGAAATAGAGGGCATAATTCAAATAAGAGAATGAAAACAACTCCCACATGCATATGATTATATATATATATATATATATATATATATATATATATATAAAACATGATATTGCATGTCTTGCTTTGCTCCCACTTTTCCCTGTTCAGCTCTCATTTGTCCCTGTTCTGTCCAAAAGGAGGAGGCACTTCTTCCTAAAATTGAAGTCGAGCTTGACCCCTGCTGAATAATGCATTTTAATATTTACATCATTATTGACAAACATTCAATGCATTGTTGTTTTGATTGGAAAGATGGGGAAGGTTTTCCATGGTGAGCAACCACACTGAAATAGAAGGCACAACTGTAAATATGAGCAGGAGAGTTAGTATGAGAAATGCTGGGAAACTTGAAGCTCTAAACTGTTTTTATACCCTAGATAAGGCGTGTCCAACCCATGTGGGTGTCCTTCACATTGTGCTGCTTGTGACCATGTAGGCAGTCCTTTTGAAAATATGCATTTTAGTTAATACTTATTCCATTTTTCTCTGTTGGTTTCTGATGTTTTATGTATCTACCTCAATATTTGACTGTCTTATTTAACAGTTTACAACGTTTTAATAAGAATGTTATTAGTGTCATGTAATAATTATGTTGGATTTTCATATTTAATTATTGAACTATTCTAGCTCATTTGGTCTGCGACCTTGAGTAATCTATCAGTTTTGGACACCCCCCCCCCCCAAAAAGATTGGACACCCCTGCAATAGATGGATTTATTTATTTTTGAAAGTGCTGAATCACAGGTTGGTTTAGTAGTGATTGTTCATAATTCTTCAAAGCCAAGCATTCATGTTGACAGTATAGTCTGGAAAGCATACCAGAATATTGGAATTATTCATTGATGTAGTACAAATTTTACATCATAAAAGACGCTTGCTTTTTATCATACAATCATCAGACTGTCTTTACAATACACTTTGGCCACTTGTAAGTCATGGGTGAATGTAGATCTTAAAAACTTGAAAAGGTCCAAGAAACGAGTTTAAATCTATGCAAGCAAGAGGAATTAGTATTTCCATCTTTAGAATCTAGACAAACTCAGATTTAATTGAAATGTACAAATTTTCAGACACATATTTTGAGACTGCTCACCTTACTTGAACAGGACACGCTAAATATTACAACAGCAGTATGGTGGAACAGATATTTGGAATTATTTTTTCTCAAAATGCATTATTGACGATTGGAACAGTTTACTCAATGAGGGTGGCATTATGATGAGCACTGTTCCCTCCTTGCAGAAGTAGGTTATTATGACCCATAGTTTATGCTTCACTCACTGAGTTAAATTTTTTATTTGGTGTTCATGTCTCGACCCAGTTCATGCTTAAATGATCAAAGGGATGATGATATGCATCTCTTTTAGTACCACACTGTGTCAACAAAAGAAGCTCATTTGTGACCTATACTTTCAGCTTGTACTGGTTTGTGTGAATTTTTGGCATGCTATGTACATTGAAATAATTAAATTCCTCAGTCATATACAACTTTTTATTTCCAGGGTCAGCAGCAGTCTGGTGGAGCAGGAGGACAAGGAGATAAAAAGGATGACAAGGTTTGTATTGTGAGATCCAAAAATGGAATTGTGTCGTTCCTTCTTGAGCTGTTTTGTGAATTTAATTGTCTGATGAAAATGTGTGGATCTTAGAATTGATTGTCCTTTTTTGCTTAGTATATGGCTTTGTTTTGATCACTGTTATTAATTGTCATAGTCATGTGTAGGTGATATATTACATGACCTAATTACATAAAACTCCACTATTTAGACTATAGTAATTTTCTTAGTTCTATCTAATATGGATATCCTGCCTGATCTTAGTGAAGAATCTTTTACAGTGACCTCTCAGACTTATCTTGCTCATGAATTCCTCAGAAGATATGGAATTTTAAAAGGGTCTTTGAATTGCTTTACGATGTTTTTCAGTGTAATATAAATTATGTAACTTCAGCTTTTGTGGTGAAATGGTATTTCACAGACCAGTATCCAGATTCTCCCATGACAAAATGATCTTTTTCCACATGTATTAAAAATGGAAGTCCAACAAAATTCTGTAGAGTTATTCATGTAGAAGCTAAATTGAAGTTTTGACATCATGAAATATTGGTCCATTCCAAGTTTGATAGGTGTTGCTAGTTTTGGTAGGCACTTTGCAAGCATGTGCAAGATTTACGATTTTATGACAGTGGCATTATACGACAGCCAATCACCACATTTGGTGTAAATGTTTGTAAAATTCAGGGTCGCTTAGACAAGAAACCAGGGAAGTTAATAATAGTACAGTCGTTTGCTTTGAGTTGGATGCCACATCTTGGAAAACATGCTGAATTAAATGTATACTTTTGCTGTTGTAAGCAACCTTTTGTGAAAACAATGTAGCACACCCATGACACTAAAGTAGTAGCTGCTTACCTTAGTTGTTTGTTTTGGGGGTTTTTTCTGAGCAGTGCTGATTTATTCATTCACTTAGACCAATTTTTTCACACAGCTGAGAGGGGCTGATAATTACAGTTAACATGGAAAAGCCAAAAGTTATCCCAATACAATTTATCATGTGTTTAATTATGTGTTACATCCTCTTTTATAATGTTTTACTTCGTTGTCATTCACATCCAACTTTTGAATATCAGATTATTTTAGAAATACATGATACATAAACAATGTGTCCAAAAACTTTTTGTGCAAATAATTAATGTTCAGTAGGATTTGGATTAATGTTCAATAGGATTTAGTATACACATTGATTTTTATTTAAATTATTGAACAAAGGTATTAGGACTTTTGTGTTTGCATGTATCGTATTGACCAGGGCTGGTGAAATTCCATAGCCTTATGTACCAGGCTAAACATTTTTGAACTCGTAAGAGTAAAATGTTTCCAAGGTTTAGTCTGGGACAGGTGTTTTTTTTTATTATTATGTACTCAGTTTGTTAATTCACAAGCTGTGGTATTATAGTAGGTTGTCATTGTTAACTGTAACATGTGCATCATTGCTATTACTGCTTTACAGTATACTGATCTTAGCAACAAAATTATGAGCCAATCAAAACACTTCAAACAAAACAAATCTGGTATAAATTATTAGCAGTACTTTAAATGGTCTTTTTCTTTTGTGTTTACTCAACAAAGATAACCATGAGCATATCACCCTTTCAATCCACCGAAATTAATGACAGTCAATTTATAAACACAGTTGTCCATTTCCTTTGTGAACTGATTAAATAAGTCATGAAGATTTTATTTTTTATAATTTGCTATAGTGAATATCAACTTCAACATGTTATATTGTGTTTGAAGCAAAACAATTACACTAAAGCAGTGGTCTGTGTTTAAATTTTAACAGAATGTATCATATGATCTCTTTCGTTGAAGTAGTTGTCAGATTGGATAATCTTTTCTATATGGAGAAAATGAGATTACTGTATTATTTTCACAATGAATGCCATAAGAAAGATTGAAAGAAGGAAATTTTATGTAAAAGTGGAAGAATAAAACGTAATCTGAGGTAACAGTTCCTGCAAAGAGACATTAACCAGACTCCGTGTCAGATATGTCACAACTAAGAGACAAGGAAATTTTCAGCTGCTTTGATAATTATTCACAGCATGAATTCATCGATTCTGAAGGAAAGATGTTTTGCACGTATTGCAAACAATATCCCAAAATGGCACAGGTTGGAAATTGTATTTGTCAGCGGAAGTGACAGATTGAGGATTTAATCAAGCAAATCTCAGGACAGTTTTGGACCTCTTAAAGCCTGTGCAGCACAGTATATGCATGACACTAGTCAGCATGTGCAGAAAATCCCTGGAGTTAGAGTTGATAACACTCCACCAGGAAAGGCCATTTAAAAACAAAATGAAATGAAAAAAAAAGAAGAGAGCTGTCTTTAATACAGTGTACAGCCTAGCCCAATATGGAAAACCATTTTCGGATAGGGAATCATTGCGTGTGCTCCAGTAAAATAATAGTCTTAAACTTGGTGCTAATTATAAGAACGTACTTGGGACAAGAGACTTTGTTCTGTTAATTGATCAAGTTTTGATAGAAAAAGTTAGGAAAGGTCTAAATTTCCGTAAATTCCTTTCTGTTCTTGCTGATGGAAAGACTGATGCCACCATATTGGAGCAAGAATTAGTGTACTGGTATATAAGATACCTTGACAATAACAAAAGCTTAAAGATTAAGTTCTTTGAAGAAATAAATATGTTATATGTTGCTTCTTTTGTTGTTAACATGGAATAAAATGCATACATCAAACCTAGGCAAGAGATTTTCTTAAACTACTTGTCTTGGACAAGTGGTTGAAACAATATTTGATCACCCATGGGAACTGCCTCTTGCCAGCATAGATATACACTGCATTTCAGGAAAAGAAGAGGAAGTATGAGCCTCCAGTTCCAACACGTGTAGGAAAGAAAAAGAAAAAGCTCAAGGGTCCAGATGCTGCTAGTAAACTTCCACAAGGTGAGAAAGTGGGTTTTTTTAAATTAGTGATGTATAAAGCATATAAATGTGTCATCTGCCAGTTGTTATTGACAGTATTAAACTTGAGACTCTTTTTTAAGGAGTTAAAAATGTAATTCATTTTATAGCATGAACATTAAACATGAATGACAGTTTAATAGTGACATAGAGGTCTCTGAAATGCTTAATCACGCATATTTGGATGCAAATTTTTTACATGGGACGCAGAAAATCACATAGGCAGGAATCCTCCATACACACGCAATAGCTGGGCAGCAAATTCAAAAACTTGCCAGTCCTGCTTCAACCACTTGCTGCGTGGGAAGATGTTTTGATCAATTGATCATTTTAGCTGTGCTGATATTTACAATGACAGAATTCAGCAGCTGTAAGGTCCCCAGATGTGTATGTTGTCATTATAAGAGGACATCAAAAGAACATGACCCAGAAGTTGGGCGACAAGTTCAAAGACTTGGACTAGCTGCTGAGTGGTGGGGAAATGTGCTGATATTTATAATGACTGAATTCTGAGGTAGGAGGACCAAGAGATGTAACTGTGGTCATTGTAAGAGTACATCAAGTGAACAACGTTAGCTTTCATTATCTTGTTCATTTCCTTGTGTAGCCGAATAAGTAGTGCATATTACAGTCCTACCCGTTTATGTCAACATCCTTGGGCCCGAGGAAATATTGTCGACATAGGCGGATGTCGAGATAAGTGTTTTTGGGGGGGGTACTGAAACAAAGATACAAGTTAAATTCGTCAGTAAGGGGTGACCTGTCATCAGTGAGTAGCATTTACACTTTGAGAAACCAAGCAATGCAAATTTTGATTACATGAAGACAAAACCAGTGTCAAATACACTTGTATATTGACAAATTACATTTGGTTACCTTTGTGTGATAAAATCCACAATAAAATATTGCATCGGTCACATCCTGATATGAAAAACATTCACTACGATTATGCAATGTCGGCATAAGCACATGTTGCATAGTTGTTATTTACACGCTTGGAGTACATGCACTTAAATTGGCCTAGATTTTGGTCAGTCAATTCCCATCTTACTGAGGCTACCAAGGGGATGGGGCTGTTCACAGGGAAATGAAAACCTGTCAACAAGTTGGTTTAAACAGTACGTGTATTTAGTTACAGAAGTCATCGTGAAAAGTACATAAAAGCGAACAAGAGATATGCGGCTGATATGATTAATGAAGGCATAATATTGTATACATTGACACGTGCTAATGAGGTATTAAAAGAAAATGATTCTTACAATCCAATATTGTAACAATGTCTGCTCAATACATTTAAAAATTTTCACAGACATCTTTGCGAGATGCCCCACCCTCAACTTTCTTAACAGCCAGATATTTAGTTTCCAGAGACTGTAAATTTAATCTGCGTTTACACTGCCGTTGGTAGCCATCATAAATATAAATAAAGTTAAAAGGAAACTTTCACAGCGCAATAAACTTGTTTTAATCACCGATCACTTTGGAAAATGCAAGAATCAGATCAGATTTCATTGCTTTTATTTAAGTCGTCGCGAGAGGCCAACTTTATAGGACCAAACAAAAGCCTGTTGTTTTTTTTTATCTGACCGCGACATTAAAGCCTGGCAGCAAGATCAACTAATTGTTGAATAAAGTACAGGTCGGAACTGGCCGCTTGCCGACATAAATGATTAGGCGAGAAAATTAAAGCCTGGCGGCAAGATCAACTAATTGTTGAACAAAGTTTGGGTCGGAACTGGCAGCTGGTCGACATAAATGATAAGGCGGTAAAATTAAAGCCTGGCGGCAAGATCAATTAATTGTTGAACAAAGAATGGGTCGGAACTGGCAGCTTGTCGACATAAATGATTAGAAAACAAAGGATTTGTTCAAGCTGGGACCAAGGGCTTCTGTCGACATGTACGTTTATTTTTTTATCTCGACGTCGACATAAGCAAGACAATTTTGGTAGTAATAGTAGACCAAGGGACCGGGACTTTGCTTTTTTGTTGAAATAGGCGGCTTGTCGACATAAGTGATGTCGATATAAGTGGGTAGGACTGTACCTCAAAATCAAGACATATCAAGATTTTAGATAAAATGCAGTTTGCAAATTTGGATAAGTATTTTGGGTTTAAAGGGCAAATAGACGAAGATTATAATGAGATTCAGAAGAGTGCTAGAGTTGCTAGAACTGATAGTTAAGATGGGACATTAGCCAAGTGTAAGAATGTGTGTGATGCCTGGTTTAGTGTTTGGAATAAGGCCTTTCCTTGAATTGACAAAATTCAGTCTGACTTTAATGGACAAACAAGAGCTATATGACAGTGGTGTAAAGAATTTGGAAAATTAAACTCGGTGACAACTACTGGTTCTTATATCTGGACATTTAGCCACTTCTGGTATGCCCAATATGCTTACAGGAGGGGACTGCAACCTTTGCTGGTGGGACTCTTTTTACCAAAATAAGAGTCCTGGACTCCCAGTTGTAAAATCCTAGCAAGATCTCTGATAGTAATTGAGAAACAAGGTTTTCTTAGGTCATTTAGAAATGAATATTTAAACCTTTCTTATGCAGAATTACCATAGTCAGTATTCTTATTAGTAAAGGTTTTGCAGTTAAAGGTACACATGTTTTCAAATTTGCGTTTACATTCAGTAACTCCCCACACAAGATGCCGACTGAAGTTACTAAAGCTGGAGAGGATCAAGGACTACCTCTTGATGGAGGAAGAATTTATCCGAAACCAGGAGAGGCTGAAACCTCAGGAGGAGAAACAGGAGGTAACAAGAAAGCACCTTAACTTAAATACAGAAGTGAACTTTTCTCTTAACAAATGAACTTTGGTAGTTTTGAGATAAAATCAAATTGGTGAAATGTTTATGTCATATTTTTGTCTTGTCAACTTTATGTATGACACTGGGGATTAACTGATGGTTTGGATTGCTCTGGTGGCCTAGTAGTTACATCTAGTTATAGTGCTCCAGCCATCAACACCTTACTGACTGGCTGTTCTGGCTTTTCACATCTTGTTGGCCATCCAGTTCCCATCCACTCCAACACAACACTTCCTATTTGAGCTTCCTAGAAGCTGCCACACCACACATGGGTAGAATACAGCATCAGTTCCAATGAACAGCATATAGAACGAAGGTAAGCCCTCAGTTGAGGATGCCAATGATGGAATTGATAGAATTTAACTTTAAAGGTGTAATTAAAGAAATAATCTGTACTCTATAACTAGACAGGTGACCTCCCCCACATGTGGTGGATCAGGCTTAAAAGATCAAGATTTTAATCAACACTGATGAAGCAGATGAATATCCCTGTTTCAGGATTCCCCTAGAGTGGCCAAAAATCACACAAATCACTTGTCATCTTTCCAGCAGAAATCGACCATTCTGGTGGCCCAGAATCTGCCTTGAATGTGGGAGGTCATGGGTTTGAACCCTGGCTGAGTCATAGCAAAAACTTATAAAAACGGTACTAACAACTGCTTTGCTAGGTGCTCAGCATTAAGAGGTTTGTGTTAGGACTGGTCGACCTGGTGTCAGGATAATGTGACTGGGTGGGACATAATGCTATATGTCTCTGCCATGATGCCCCAGTGCTAGACATCACTCTAAACTGCCCCACTGTAGACATCATAACGAGATATTTGAAAAATATTTAAAGCTGCATTAAAAATCCAAATCACACACACAAGCAGAATCAAGACCCCAGTAATGCCAAAGTTTTATTTTTTGTGAGCCAGTTGCTAATGTCATTCTCACCTCACTGGCAACAGTCCCACTTAGAATATATAATATCAGCACTCTGAACTTCAACAAAGTTAATATAACTGGGAATATATTTTACCCTATGTTCTACAAGACTGGTAGCAGTTTTGTTATGCCATTTAAAGCTGACTACAAATATTGTTACTACATCATCACTGTTCTATTTGGCATTCTTAGTTACATTCCATCTGGGAGCAAAAGATGAAAGAGAGCAGTCATGGGAATTGCCATACCACATGGCTAGGGTTGTTGATTGAGTGGCCTATCATGTTATGGCCAACACTTGGGCTTCCTCATGCAATTCAGATTTGATGAGATGTCCTTTTGTGTGGTTCCAAACTTAAACCAACCAAAGTAAAGGTGCCGCACTCTGCCTTTTGACTCACCCCTTGTTAGAGGGCAGGGGATGGTGCATTGAGAAAAGCAGAAGGCATAAGAGTTGTCCATTTGGTTCTCCTTGCCTGTTCCTTTCCCCCTTCAGCTGTGTTGGTCAGAGTTTTAAGGGAGGGATGATCATCAGCAGAAGGACAAAAGAAACATGCCACAGCAAGAACAGTCCTTTGGTAACTATGCAGAACTCAGGAACCCTCAATTTCACAGACAGTCTGAGAGAGGGAGGAAACTTAGATTCCCCTCCTGCCCCCCAGCCATTTGGAACTTGACATTGACACCCCATTTCTCCTTCCTGTTGGTGCCCTTCCAGTGGATAAAGAACTCGTGTTTCAGCAGACTGGATCAACCTCTTTCCTGACAATGAATGGGTGATCCAGGTTGTCTCAGAGGAGTTGCTGATCTCACTTGTCCAGCCCAAACCTTTTATCACACCTTTCCATTATGGATGTCCTGGAAAACCTCATGAAAGTGGATGTTTTACAAAAGGAGATAATACTTCTGTTCTCAAAGAGGGTTGTGGGGATAGTTAGAAAAGTCTGTTCTGGCTTTTACTTGAGGCTGTTCGTGTGCAGAATTCCAAAGGGATACTGCAGCTGGTTCATAGACCTGTGCTGGCTCATTCAGTCCTTGATGCTTAGAGGTTCTACATGGAGGTGGCACAGCTGGTATAGCTTTCAGTGAAATGGAATGAAAATGCGATCAGCTTAGATTTGACAGATGCATACTTCCACATGCCCATATATGCATCATCTTGCAAGTATATTTTGCTTCAGTTACTGTGGGATGTGTATCAGTTTCACTTTCTTCCTTTCAAAGTAAGTTTCACTAAAACCTTGGACTGTGTCATCACCTTCTTTTGGATGTCCTCCAACTGAGTGAGGGCTGGTGTAAGTTCAGCAGATCTACCAACTGATATGATTTTGCCATAAGTCTTACAAAAATGACCATTAAAATATGGACTTTTGGAATAAAAAGAAAGACTAGTTAAATATGATTGTTGCAGTAAAATCTGGATAAGTGGCTCATCTGTGTTTGATTTTGATCCAGGTTTCACATTTGCTTTATTGGAATTAGAGAACCAGACTGACTTCATGGTAGTACCTCAGACACTTTAAACTGCACTTATTTTTGCATGCGAAGCATCTGCATGATCAGTTTGTTAAATAAAGAATTTATTTTAAAATGGTGTCCGGCTACCGACAAATGTTAAAGACAAAAGGAAAGAAATAAGCCTCTGTAAAAAAAAAAAGTTTTAATAATCAGTACAGAAGAATAAAAAGGAATATTCAGATTGTTCTGAATAAAAGCTGGAAGGGACACAGCTATGTTTATTGGACATCACGCGTCAATTTTATTATGTCACATGGCGGGATATACGATTGCCATCATATGAAATGAAGAAAATAATTCCAAGAATTACATCAACCTTAGAGATAGCAACAAGCCATTGATCTGGATAGGGTTTAGAACTGAAGTTTGTGCAACTGTGTTAGAGGTACAGAAGGTGTATGCGTACTTTACAAACTTTTCAGATGAACATAATGTTTACTGTCACTGCATCAGTTTGGACTACCAAATGGTTTAAATTTAAATACATGTTTTCCAACTTGACAATAGCAGTACATATTTTCTTGTACCTTACTGAAAACTGGTCTAACTTACAGAAGAAATTCAGATGCTTTACTGAGATGATCTTGTTAGAGTTGGCAGGTCTGAGTTCAGTTGTGTTTCAGGACATAACCCACTTATCTCAGTGTGGGGGTCCTTCAACTCCTCAACCTTCTCAGTGGTGGTGAACATGCTCAGTCTCTGCCATCTCTTCATGCAGCCCTTGTAGATCAGTGGTGCCCTCACTCCAGTTATGTAAATCATTGTGTAGCAATCTCAACCAAAAATTGCCACTTTCTATGCTGGTAGCAGGACCGGGAGTGATTAGCACAGTGAATTCCACTGAAAAGCTCTGCATATGGAGATTATGAACTGCACATGTGCCATTGTGTCAGATTGGGAGGGGGGGGGTCACTTACTGCCATCTTTATGACAGTCAGCAGCAAGTGCACAAATGTTTGAGATGAAAGTTTTTCTCAATGCTTCCAATGCTTGGAAAGGCCTACTCCATTGCATCATGTAAGGGTAATCTTGATAATGTCAGACAGCACTATGGCGGTGAATTATCTCCTCAAACAAGGGAACTAAATTATGAGAACTGTGTCATGGTATGAGAGGTCTTGTGCTGGTGTGCCCAATACCATATCACAGTGCAGGTACATTATATTTCAGGCAGATTTAGAGTCCTGGTTGGTTCATTATCAAGATGAGGTCAACTGTTTCACATTGAGCGATGTTTCCATCCATCTTTCATTGGGTCTGCACGGTTTTGACCTTAAAACCATAAACAGCTCATTTGCATCTTTATGTTTCTATACAATGAGGCCAGCCCTATAGATGCCCTAGTGATCACACGAGGGGGAGGGGGCTCAGTTTCCCACAATTGATCCTGATTCTGAAAGAAATGCAGAATGCTGGGTCAGCAGTCTACTTGACCTCGCAACAGACATTTCCAGAAAGATAATGGCAACCACTGTTTCTCAAGCAACAAAGGTCATCAGTTCTTCATCCATATCCACACAAGTTCCTTCTTGTTTGGCACTCACCAGGGAAACTTTGTGCAGGAGAAAGTTCAGCTCTTCAGTAGTGGAAAGAATCTTGACAGCTAAAAGGTGTCCCATTTTAATGTCATTCAAGGAAAAGTGGCAAATCTTTGTTGGCAATTGTTGAGAAAGTTATGACACTACTCTGCTGATGACAGTCTAAGTTCTTAATTTGACTTTTTGAAAAGAAATTAGCGACCATCACCATCAGCAGTTATTGCTTCATAATTTCTGACAGGTTCATGCATCATGGTATGGAAGATGTTCACAGCAAGGATTTGTCTTACTTTTTACTTCTTGTACAGTTTCAGCCAGTTGAGGCCTTGCTCACAAATTCTGTTTCATTATTGGAACCTCTCATTGGTCTTAACTTGGCTCAGTTCATTCTGCCTGCTGAAGCTGCTATATAACAAAATATATTTTGATAGCCCGAACTTCATTATAGAGTGAGCAAACTTCATGCCTTGTCTATTGATCTGAACTACTCCAGTTCTCTTCATTTGATTCAGTCATCCTGATGTTCCAAGACCCAGTTGGCATCTGTGTATAGGCAATTAGAAAATTGTTTTTAATCCCGTCCTCAGTTGATCCTTTCCGAGTTGCTACAGGTCCTGGTTCGTGTACTCAGGTGTTACCTGATGCACACAGAAAGTGTCTGTATGCTTTAGCAGCAATTCTTCCTGCCTGTTGAGGCAGAAAAGCAAGATATAGCCTCTCAAATCCTTGCAAATTTGAATATCCATTTTTGCTTAAGCTTAACCTGAAGAATATCCAGTATATATGTAGCAACCAGTCTGTGGCAAGGGGATTAATCTGTAGGAGTTTCTGCCCTTGACTGTATGATATATATATATATATATATATATATATATATATGGGAAAGACATTTTTTGTCCTTACAAAGGGGGCTGGATTCAGGAGGTAGCATAGTTTATGTTCCTAATGTTAATGTGATCAGGTATGTATTTTTTGATTGATCAGATTTACAATAAAATTTCCTTTGATTTTCTTCATAAAAACTAGTAATTATTATTATATGGAGTTGTCAGGAATTTTTGATGTTCAAAAACAGAAATAATTTTCAGTACTTTTAGTCCTTGGTTTTACGAAGTAGTGCAATGACAAATCTTCTGGAATTTCTTTTAATACATGCCCTGTTAAATTCATTCATTTAACTTTGTTCAGAAAGTGAATAAAACAGGCACTATTTTTCTTCTTGTCTGAACTGTCATTAAACTTTTTTTTTAAACTACAAGATGTTTGGTCCCCCTTTTGTCTTTCACTCTTACTGACCAAAACCCTGTTTGCATGTTGCTTGAAGAGTTGTACAAGCCATAATTGGCACACAAAATGTCAAATTCAAAACTATACCTTTCAGGAGGAGAGAACAAAGGTTGATGAGCTACGAGGTACTCCAATGTCAGTTGGCACGCTGGAGGAAATAATTGATGATAACCATGCCATTGTGTCCACATCAGTTGGCAGTGAACACTATGTTAGCATCCTCTCCTTTGTAGATAAAGACCAGCTGGAACCAGGGTGCTCTGTTCTTCTCAACCACAAGGTAAGTGATACATGTATGGCAAAATTTATCTTTTAATTATTGTATATCATTGTACTATTTTGTGCCCCATCACAAATATGATAGGGGTATTTAGTGCTAGCCTTGTCCACCTATACATCCTTCCAGTTATTCATTTAAAGAGGCCTTTTAGCTTTTATACATGCATGTGCATGGATATATGTGTGTATAGATACATAACTAGTGAGACTTGGCAAGACTGGTACTTGAATAAACTGGTAAATGTTTTAAGTTGCTAGGTAATTTTGTTTCTTGGCTTATGTCTGTATATGGCAAAATACTCATTTTATTTTACCTGTATGCTGTCTATTCTGTTACCCTAATCAGTATCAGTATCCTCCAGCTATAGTACAAGTCACACGGGTCATGTAAATATTCAGCACCGACTATTAAAGTATTGAGTGTCATTTTTTTAAAATTTGATTCTACATACCTTTAAGTGGCAAGTATTCACTTCATTTGGATTTTTATACATCCATATTACTTTGGAAGGTCATTATTTAGACACCCCGAGAGGTGCATATGGCAAAAGTACTGTTAAAGCTGTACATAGACATTTTTGGACGAAATGAACCAAAAGGTGTGATCCAGTGCAATCCGGATTGATTGTCGCAAGCTGTGATGTCACAATGAAAGCTACGCATATTGATAAACAAATTCATACTACCCTCAATTGTGACAATTCCACTTGATGCGATCTTATTTTGACCTAAGTTTAGTTCATGGCCACCATTGTAAAATTACATTGCGATAGATAATTTTCATCTGGAAGTTTCTTGGTGACAGTTAAGGTGCAGAGCATTCAATATTCAGGATTGAATAGACTTTGGTTAAAGAAAATTAGTGTTAAGTTTTAAAAGAACAATGTATATTTTATTTAAAATGAGTAAATGCGCATATATGACCCATATGACTTTTGGTATAATACATAGTGGTGGTGTTCTCTGAACACTGATTGGTTTTCATGAATTAAGTTATAGCTCAGTAGGAACATCAGAAGATTGTCACAAACATGTTTTTAAATTAGTTTGGATAGAGTTGGTAAGATATATATGGGTCTATAGTTATTGGCATCTTTGTTGCAAGATTTATGAATGGGGGTAACTTTTTACAGTTCCCATGACGGGGGAAATACTGAAGTGGATATACTTAGATTACATGTGTGAGCTGTGTTCTCAAATATTATATTTACAGCAGCCCTCAGGAAACATCAACCAATATTATCTAGACCTGTTGATTTCATTGTGGCAGTAGTTGGCAAAAATTTTCAAATGCTTCATTTTGGTGTTGCAGAGGTTTAAAAAAAACTTGGTGTCAGCTGGATGTTTTTTCTGAACAGAAATTTCTTAGTTCATTGTGCTTGGACTTTACAGTGGATACGTTAATTGTAGACAACAGTTCATTGAATGTGTTTGCTATTTCAACATCCTCATTAATAATCTGGCTTCCTAGCTAAGTTGTTAAATTCGGCTGGCCTTGTGAAAGATTTACCTGCACCTAGTTTGTTAAAAACTTTCAACATAGAATTTCATATTGCAATTATTTTCAAAAGCTGACTGATAATAATTATTCTTTGCCCAGTTGATCATTTTATTTACTTTATTTCTTCATGTTTGTTTTTAATGTGTTTGTTGAGTAACAGATTTGAAATAAACATGGGTTTTCATGGCATCTAGAATGTCAGGTCTTAACCAGTCAGTTTGGAAGTCTAGTTTTTCTGTGTGTTTTCAAAGGTACATGTTTATCTGCCACTTGTATAAAATGTTGGGTCCCTATATCAAGAGCATCATCAACATTTAGTCATTATCAAAGATGATTTCAGCACTCAACAGTTAGAAGGAAGAAATTGTCTTTACTTGAATTCCTGGAAATTCATTTCACCCAATGGAGCATCAGTCCCTTCAAGGGACTTTTTCTTCTTGAGACGTCTTGAAGTAGCAAATATGAAGATGATAGGCATGTACTGGCAGGATACTTGATCTGGTTGTCTATCACCGATTTGATTAAAGTAAACATTGCTAGTTTCAGATAATGAATTGTTGCATAATGATCACTGATTCTTTTGTGTTAGAACTTCTTCCTGTTGGGAATTTACTAGATATACATCAGCACTGAGGTGCATCATGATATGTATATGACCTGAGCAATCATGTTATTGTGAGTGCTGACTACAGTTCCTGTTAAAGGAATGTTGGCATTGACCAGGGGTTTTCAGTAAACACTTCTTGCCAACTGTAATATGTTCTGAATGAAAATTTTGCATATCTGACCACCAACATGTCTGCAGTTTTCTGAAGGAGTAGGAAAACCAGACCTAATTGACCTTGAGATCAAGTCAGAGGTCACTGCATGCTGTTTTGTACATCAGGTTATGAACATAGTTACTGATACATATACAGAAATATTAACACCAAATATTATATCGATTTCAGGGTCATAGGTGTTAACTAAGGTTTTTACCAGTACAGTCAAACCCCACTATAGCATGATGGTCGGGGTCCACAGAACCATACCATGCTATGTACTATACTGTGCTAATGGCAAATAAAGTCAGTTAACTGAAGGAAATAATGCTTGCTTATCCTCCAGGCTCTTCAAAAAGGGGGTTGTAAGGTAATAGGAAATCTGTGCAAAACTAAGTGTTTCATTGGCACAGTTTACATCTTCAATCAATACCTATTAAAAGAAAAATAGTGAAAAAAGAGATTGCAAATTTAATATTTTACTTTATTTAGAGACCATACATTGGTACTGTTACGTGTCTTGGCTCGTACAAAAGTAACAAGAAAAGAGTGAAGACAACAAGCTTTGTAAAATGTAACAAATAATTTATTTCCCTAGAAAAACAAGGTAAAAATAAGAAAAGGACTTCCGGTTTATGACTCAAATCCAAAATTAATCCAAGAATTAAAAAATATAAGTCCTATCAATAAAGTCTTAAGTGAATCCCGATGAAATTCAAGATGGAAGGCGATGATGTCTTCGATAGTCAGCTTTGTCCTGATGTGTCGACAGTTCTTTGTTGAATCACAAAGAATAATATTCCAGTTTGGAATTCAGAATAATTTTCAATAAATGTCTTTGTCCAAGAATCAATTTAGGAGCACTTGTATTCCAGGGTAAATAAATTACTAATTCCAAAAAATAAAAATTCTGCTCAAACTGGTCACAACAAAACACCTTTGAGCTTCAAAGGTTTAAAGCACAACTCGCTATTTCTTCTTTTAACAATGAGTTATAAGACTATCTAATACACAAAACAGATTCCCATATGAGGGTCACGTGGTCATCTTTTAAAACAACGTAGAAACATTACATGCATAACATCATGTACTCAAGTATGGCCTTAGCTAAAATCAATGGTTCTTAGTCGGGGGAAAAAAAGTTGTTTATTCAAAACTGACACTGGTTCTGAATCAAGGTCAGCAAATAAATACAATGTTTCTACTACTGGCTGTTTATCAGGTCACACACAACTGAATTGAATTTCAAAAAAAAAATCAAATCCAGTAGACAAAATTATCATTAGAATAACATGTAATAAAATAAAATAAAATAAAAAAATTTAAAACTAACAGACAATTGATTAAATTACATATACATAACAGTACATATACAGGATGTACATGTCTAACGCAACATGTGTACTTATGAACTGATCTCATTGCATCTGTAAGAGTGAATCTATAATATTTCCATCTTAAATATGCAGAGAAGTATAATATTTAGTCATTTTGTAATTGTGTGTTGGAATTCAGTGCACACACAAAAATTCGGAAATTTTACATCAGGAAACATGAAGCACATGTATGTTTACATATGGCTGCATGTGTAAGTGCCCAGGGTCATTAAGTGGTGACTATGAATTTCATACTGCTAAGCTTTTCTCTGCTACGAATCAGAATACAAAAACTAAATTGAGAGCAAAGCCCCATTTTGAAGTAGAAGCATGATTTGTCACCCTTGTAAACTAATTCACTGATGTATAGGTTACATTTCACCTTGTTTGTTTCTTTTACGACATGCTACTAGATTTGCTTGGTAAACAAACATTCAAATGCCAGTTTTCTTTTGAATACTTCCAGAAAAAGTTTTAAATGCTCAGTTATTCATTTAAACTCTTCAGACAGGTAGTAATGGATTTTTCTAAAATCCAGTTTGTAGATATATTTGTGCAGTGTCTTTAATACTGTAATTTCTTTTAACTTTTTTTCCACAAAAAAATTGTTAATTATGGATTTACCCAAATTTAGAATTTGGTAAATTTTGAGAGTATTTGAGATGAGTTCTAGCCATGGTATTGGATTGAAGGTCAATGGACTTGATAAAGAATTTTGTGCTTCACTTAACATGTTAGCTCAAACATATAAGAAAATATTTTGTTACCGATTTGTTATGCCAGAGTTTCTTAAGAATATCTGCATTGATTGCAGCAGTTAACAGAATTAAAGGGTAGAAGAAAGAGACCTAACATAGATTCTTAGAAATTCTTTTTGGCCAGGAGAGCATCATTCTGTTTGAGAAACTCTTTTGAATTATTGTATCTCTTGTTTTGTTATTTTTTCATCTAGGTACATGCTGTGGTTGGTGTACTGTCAGATGACACAGATCCCATGGTAACAGTGATGAAGCTGGAGAAAGCTCCACAAGAGACATATGCTGACATAGGAGGTCTGGACAATCAGATTCAGGAGATTAAGGTACTCTGATTAGTTAATGTCAGATCACTAATGAATATGATGTTGGATTTGTGAGTTGAGTCTTAAGTTGTATCAGGGATTATTATTATTTTTTTAATCTTTGGGCCAAGCAGTTTTACCTTGGATCATTTATCAGGGCATAGCTTGCTTGATCAGTGGATGTAACTGTATGCATACTTTTGGCAGGTATGGAATGGATGGATTATTGAATTTATACAAAGCATGCTCAATGCATGCATGTTGTTCTACCTGCTTGTAAAGTAATTAAGGCCTAAATAATATTCAAATAAATGGCCTCATTCCAAGGTCACATTGGTCAATTTATCATTGCACAGTAGTTTTTTTGCACAAGTTTATGAATGGACACCTTTAGGATGAAGATGACTGCAAAAATCGAGATGTAGTTCTTCATTTTAAAAGTACAATCAAAAGCAGCTCATTTTTTTTACATAGTTTGCTCAATTCATGATGTACTTTGAGATATACTATAGCTCTCCAACAATCTTTAAACTGTTTTATATTTTAGGACCCATTTATCTCAAACTCTTGATGGCAGATTACTTATATGTAAAAGAAGTACTTGCCCCATCTTTCTGCTCACTGGTTAAAATCTCAGCATTTTTGCAAGTATTTTATACCCAAGAAACAGTGCCCAGTCCACAACACATAGTGGACATTGTTGCATGGGTAGAAGATTTATGCATCTGAATTGCGGGTGAGAACACTCTAGCCTGCTCTATCTGTTGTAGATGATATAGTTGGTCACAGATTTTGAGCCCTGTTTAAAGATTGTTTGAGAGCTCTGGTATTGATGATGTTTATGTCATAAACTTCAATCTGAAAAGCAAGGTATGATGGTTTTCTCACACTAATGGCTTTTTCCTTCTCTGTTAGTTGTAATTTGCAGGATAAAAGTTAGCCCATAAGCTAAATTATTGGTCCACACTGCTGAATAAAATTTGAACACTGTTTGAAGAATATGCCATTTTTAGCTGTATTGGTGAGACCAAAAGAGCTTATGAGATGGTCTGTCATCAGTTGTTCATCTGTCCTGCACAAGTTTTTCATCCATTATTAGAGACTGTTGAGAAGGTTGATTATATTTTCTTTTGGCTGATTTTTAATTTGAGAAAAAACAAAAAGGCTTTGTTAAATCATTCTTGTGAGAAGATCATTAAAAATAGTGCAAAATTGCATCTGCATTTGAATCAAAAATGACTGAGAGGCCAATCATTATGGATTGTATAGAAGTATTACAAATATTTTTGAAAATGTTGCATTACAAATCATATTGATGAAATTCTGGAAAATCAAAATTTCATTGGATTCAGTTGTGAATAGTGCTTTACTTTATGGAGACAGGTAGAGACAAAAGTACTTAAAAACCATTATGATAGACTGGATCATGGAATATAGTTTCTTAGTGTAAAATAAAACTGTTGATTCATAGAAATGAAACAGGTGATTAGTCCATTAATAATGAACAATGGTGGCAGAGATGAGCAAAGAAATTTTCAGATAATTCCATAGGAAAACTAATACTTTGTTTTTATGCTTGGGTTTTAAAACTAGGAGTCCTGGACTCCTATTTTAGGAAAACTAGGAGTCCCACCAGCAAAAGTTGCAGTCCCCTCACAGAAGGATGTTGGGCATACTTGAGTGGCTAAATGTCCAGATGAGAAGATACAATGGTTGTCATTGAGTTTAATTCTCCACATTCTTTACACCACTGACATATAGCTCTTGTTGCTCCATCAGAGTGAGGCTAAATTTAGAAGCTATCTGATACTTGATGCACCACAAATTATCAGTTGACTTGTCTGTACTTTAGCGGAACATTTTTATTCCAGTCACAGTAAATTCAGCCATTCTTTAGCTGCAAACATGTGTCTTTTTCCAGTGCCTGGAAAGTCAGTTTTCACTGGGCCATATTGACATATAATAAATAATCACTTCTGGACTGCAAGCTAATAATAACACAGTTAAGAGGGAAAATGCTGATCTAGAAAAGGATGGTACCTGAAATGAAGTTGGTGCATAAATCTTGTAAATGAAATTGGTGCTTTTGATTTTTGAAAAATTGCACTTTTCTGGAACTAAGCTCTTGCTGTTGGGAAGAAAAGGACTAGTCCCAGAAGCTCATCCATCCATCTTGTACAGCCATGTTTTGTATTACAGATATGCCTTGAAATCGCAATCACCGATCATCACGATCTTTTTTGATCTTACATATTACAGGAGTCAGTAGAACTGCCCTTGACACATCCCGAGTATTATGAAGAAATGGGAATTAAGCCACCAAAAGGTGTCATTCTGTATGGAGCTCCTGGAACAGGTATTTGCTGTCAACTCTATCTACTATATCATTATTTGAAAAGTTTGTTATTGTCCACAACTTTTCCTTGAAAAGTTGGGTGGACGGGGAATATTAAATTGTGCCTGTCCATCCTTTTATCTTTTCACCTCACTTTAATTTCTGCAGTAATTTCCTTAATTATTATTGTGTATCAACCTAATTTTGCATGCAGCTAGACTTTGATTGGACCTTGTTTGATTTCAGTTTCTATATTCTGGATCAATATTTAGCAGGTTTTTTTCTATAGGCCCGGGGCCCTGAGTGGTCTAAAGCGCCCACCATTCGGGATCACTGCCATCTCACCTCTGTCTGTGTGGGTTTGTGTCTCAGGCTCAGTTAACCTGGGTATGTGAGAAAGCTTGCCAGTAGCTTCTCATGGGTCGGTGGTTCTACGGAGGGTTTTCCAGGGTTCTTCCTCCACCAGTTATACTGGCTGCCATGTATAGCCTATCTGGTGCTGAAAAATGGCATTAAACCCTACAACAACAGCATCTATAGGCTCAGATTGTCAGACCCATCCACTATAATTCTGCATAATAACTCCTGTAATTATTATGGGATTTCATCCAAATTTGATTTAGTTTGATAGTTGAGGACACCTTGGTCGAGCTCGATTGTCAACTTACTTAGATTTCAATGAAATTTCAGCTTGATATTGAGATCTTGGTCAAGTTCAGTTCTAAGTGTTTAAAAGTTATAGTTCCTGATTGTCAGACCTATCCACTTTCATTTCTGTGGAATAACCCCCTAATTAAAGCACTGCATCAATATATGGAGCCCTGTAGTGATCTGTCCAATTGTCTATTAACACTTGTTGTAACCTGCATAGTTATGCAACTCTTACACATAACTGGATGCAATTTGGTAGGTAAATTATCCATTATAAATAGATTTGCCTTCAAAGATTTCATCTTTTCAGGTCCCCTTTTTGCAGTTCTTCCCCTTTACCCATCAACATTACATTTTCACTTCAGACAAGCATTATAACCTACATAGCTCAGGAACCATTTAACATACTTGATGCAATTTGGTCCATTGTCTCTTAGACCAAGATGTGTCTTAGCAGGATTTTGTCTCATTAATTCCATTTCGGATAGAATTAGAGCAGATCCTTATTATAAGCAAAGCTCAGAAACCATTCAGCATGTTTTGGTGCACTTCGGAATGTACATTGTCACATAGATGTAGATGTGCCTTTTATGGGTATTGTCTCTGGCTTATTTTGAATAGAGTTATTACCCTTGAAAATTAACTTCACATCTTAATATGGGATGTTGCTTTTATGCATTATAGCTCTTCTACCTTTAATACATAACTGGATTCCATTTGGTTGGTGAATTGCCTATTACATGGAGCTGTGCCTTTTAAAGGTTTTGTCTTACAAGTACCCTGTATAAACATTATCACAAAGACATACATGTGCCCTATATAAACATTATCATGAAGACTTACATGTGCCCTTTTGGTGATTGCTTCTCTGTCTGACTTTGCAAGATACCTTCACTGAAATCTTTTTATGTATGGAATCTGATTGAGGACATCTTTGGCAAGTGTGATTTCAAGCATTCCATGACATCATTTACAGGAGTTACAGCACCTGAATGCCCTTGCTCTTAACTTTGGTTTCCACAGCATAACGTTACTAAGCTTTTGTTGCATTTCAATAAAGTTTTGCATGCAGCTGTATATTGAGGAGACCTTGAATGAGTTTAACTTTGAGTGTTCTACATTACAATTTAGAAGTGTTATGGCCCCTTATTGCCTGTCCACCTAATTTGCTTTCTGCAGCAAACTTGACCAAGAGTTTGCATTTCAGCCAGAGTTGTCATGCATCTTTATATTGATAAGAACCTGAACGAGTTGGACTTTCAGTAGACCTTGTCATCATTTAGAAGAGTTATGGTCTGAGAATGTGAGTCATGTCCAAGTTGTGTTTTTTTTTCCATCATCAGTTTTTCTATTTAAAGTCCTTCCATGCAGATTGTAGAAAGCAGGGTATATTGTGATGCATCCATCACTACTAGCTCTATATGTTTTTGTTTTTTTAGCATTTCAGCTAAATTTATTATGCAGCATGATTTTAATGACACCTTGGCCAGGTTCAGTTATATGCATTCTGTATCATTTATCAGTTACAAGCCCTGATTATCAAACCCACCCAATTTTGCTTCACCAGAGTTCTTATTGGGTTTCAACCAGATTTAGTATGCAACTTAATTTTCTTATGACCTTGGCTTAATCATCAGCAGTCTGCATCATTTAGTAGTGTTGTGGCTATTGATTTTTAGACCAACCCATTTTCATTCCAGTAAAGTTAACTCCCTTGATGATTATTGGATTTCAACCAGATTTCAGAAGAAGCAGCAGGGATAGATGTTGATGAGACCTTGTCTGAGTTTGATTGTCAGCATTCTACATGATCCTTATTTAACAGATTTTTGGCCCCTGATTGACAATACCCACTGGCTTTAATTTCCTAACTGCAGTCCTTTATTATTGGATTTTAACCAGTTTTGGTAGATAGCTTAATGTTGATAGGACCATGGCAGATGTTGATTATTAGCATTCTACATCATTTAGCAGAGTAATAGCACCTGGTAGTTAGGCCTGTTCACTTTCATTTTAGGTTTGTTTGGATTTTTTTTTAAAATTTGATACCTCTGCTGAGTTTGCTTGTCAACATTCTATATCATTTAGCAGAATTACAACCTCAGATTGTTAGACCCACCTACTTTCATTTCTACATATCCCCTTTTGGATATTAAACAATTTTAAGAGTTCCTTTGTGTTATTCATCATCAGTTGAGTCTTCCTTTTTAAATGTACAAGTCATTTATGATGTAACTATTGTCAACAAGCCTTTTCCTGCATGAAACTATGCTTCCCTACTTTCATTCAACAGAAAAATACAAGACATCTATTCCTGGAATTGCTTGTTTATGTTTGTTTTTTACTTGGTTGCTATTATTGTTAGAAATTTCTGGTGTCATCATATAAAAAATACCATAAAGTGTTAATGATAGTAAGAAAAAAATAGCCTTTGATTAAATTCATGGAGTCTAAAAACGGAATGGTTTATTTCTTAACCTGAATTTCTCTTCATTTAACTGACCATGCTAGTCATAAAGATTTGCTCAGCTCAACATTATAATGTCTTAAAAGTTTCTAAACAACTTAAGCTCATGTTTTCAATGCATTGTACATTTTTCATGTATCTGTCACTTCTTGTACCTTTTGCAGGGAAGACGCTTTTAGCAAAAGCAGTAGCTAACCAGACATCAGCCACCTTCCTAAGAGTTGTTGGATCAGAGCTTATTCAGAAATATTTGGTAGGTACAACATTCTAAAGGTAAAAATGGGTCAGTGTGCTCTCCACATTTAAAACTACATCTTTAAGCACTTGTAAGTCAGGTCCAGTTGCAGACTGTATAGACCCACATCTGTCATTGCATAATGTGCCAGCAGATCTTGGTCTGTGCAGTTTGGGCAGAGTAATCAGTAGAACAAATAATCCCAATATGCTGGCACATTATGTAATAGATCAGGGTCTATGTTGCTTGTAGTTAGATCATACTTATTAGTGAGTATATATGATAGTTAACAACGTAGAAAATATTTAACAACACAAACACTGACATTTATACTTTACATGATTTAAATATGGATTTATCTTGGAACTTGGAGTATTACTTGGAATACAATTTATGCAAAAATGAAATTTCATTGTTAAACATTTAATGTGTATGCAGTCACATTTATTTTCAGAATGTTGTGAATGAAGTATCTCAAAAAAATACTTTTAGGACAAAATGTTGCATTTGTTTACTTTTTTATATTTTAAATACCTAAATATGTTGCCATATTAATGCTTCATGATTCTTAGGTACTATTTCTATGTCAAACTTTTCCAAATAAAAAAGTGCATGCACATTTACATATTTTTTAGTGGTTAAAAAAAAGTTAGATGACAATGTTTACAAATATTGTCTACAATAAATTAATAATTACATGAATTTTAGAATTACTTGTAATTAATGACTTGAGGCATGCATTTGTTCGGTTTATGAAAAATTTATTAAACATGACCTAGATCATTCTGATTTGTCTGACAAGGGATTTAAGTTAGTTTGTCATCATTGTACAGGAGTAGCAAAAGTTAAAATATGCTTTAAATTTGGAATAAAAGGATTTCGATTTATATAATCATGTTCCATTAGCTTTAGCGCTTGTCAAAACTCTGGACAAAACATTATTTGGCAAAGTTGGTTCTTGTATGGACTTGACAACAAATTTTGTTCCAGTATCAAATACAGTATTAACAAGATTCATCTAGATTACATATCCCAGTGCCCATACCTGTGTAAAGACTTCTACTTTAAGCACCCATGGTCATTTATTGCCATGTTTGTACTACTTGTGCTAGTGCCCAATGTTCTTACACTGCCTTTGTATATACAACTTACTTCTGTAGTACATTAAATTAGGGGGAGGGAGGAATGTGCCACCTTGTGAAACAGAAGTTTTGGGATGTGAACTAAACTAAGAAACTTATGTTGATGAAAAATGGGGGAGTTTATGACTGAATTTTTCTTGTATGACAAATTTAGATCCTGTATTTTAAGGATTTTATATTTGTTGCCTCTGTCTTTTGTTTTATTGCAGAGTTTAACAGCTTTGCCTTATATCTTTTATCTTGTCGTACTGCCTGTTTATGTTCATCTAGATGGGGTTTATCTTACTAAAAGTTCTTTTTGCAGTTCATTATCTTTACCTTTTTTAAACATTAGAATTTGCCTTTTATTGACGTCATAGTCTGTATTGTGCTGACTTGCCATTAAACCCTATACAGACATATATGTCCAGAAGATCGATGGTTTTGACCAGCACATACTTGGAGCAACAGGACATTGGTCATAGGATATCTTGAATATTATTATATTGAATTTTATTTGTTTATCCATTAATGTGCAGAATAATCAACATAATGGAGTAAAATTCAAACGTCATTAAATCTAGTTACAGATTGTTTCTTTATCAACGAATCAATAAAGGCGCTGCTGACTATGTTAATTCAGAGGTGACAAGATCTAGTTGACACGTTTCTTTGTCAGACAGTCAATAGAGATATTGCTGACTAAGATTATTTAGTCATTATGTTTTCCTTGTTGTTTAAAAACTCTTTAGCCGCAAAGCACAAGACAAAAGAGATGAAAAAGTTTTAAACTCTAATGCCACCTGGTTTTACCTAAATTTGAATCAGTGCATCAGCACATCATACAGTTTAGAGCAGGAATGTGGAATTTCTTTCAAGGGTCGGGCTGGATAAGCAATTTTTAAAAGCCACACCAGTTGATGTAAATAAGCAGATAAAACCAATTCACAGGAAATATACAGCCTGAGGGCCACCTGTTGCACATGCGTGTATCTTCCACTATTACCCTCCTAGACTTGTTTGGGGACCCAATCAAATAAAACCATCCAGATTTACCTGAAATGCCCATCAATTATAGTACAAGTCGTACGGGTCATATAGGCATTCAGCACTGACTATTTCAGTAATGGGTGTCATTTTTTAGAATTTGATTCTACATACCTTCATTTGGCAAGTATTCGCTTCATTTGGATTCATATACATCCATATTAGAAGGTCATTATTTATACGCCCCAATAGGTGCATACGACAAAATCAGTGTTAAAGTATGTAGACATTTTTGGATGAAATGAACCTAAAGGTGTGATCCAGTACAATCCGGATTGAATGTAGCATGCTTTGATGTCACAATGAAAGCTACACATATTGATAAACAAATTTGTACTACCCTCAATGGGGCCCCGAATGGCCGAGTGGTCTAAAGCGCTGATCATTACGGATCACTGCCATCTCACCTCTGTCTGCGTGAGTTCGAGTCCAGGCTCGGCTAACGAGGGTACGTGAGAAAGCCTGACAGTAGCTTCTCGTGGGTCGGTGGTTCTTCCCTGGGTTTTCCAGGGTTCTTCCTCCACCATTAATACTGTCCGCCATGTATAGCCTATCTTGTGCTGAAAAATGGCGTTAAACCCTATAACAACAACAACAACAACAACTACCCTCAATTGTGACAATTCCACTCAACGTGCTCTTATTTTGACCCAAGTTTAGTACATGGCCACCATTGTAAAAGTCCATAGTGATAGATAATTTTCATCTGGAAGTTTCTTGGTGACAGTTAAGGTGCAGAGCATTCAATATCAGGATTGAATAGACTTTGGTTAAAGATAATTTGTGTTAAATTTTAAAAGAACAATTTATATTTAATTTAAAATGAGTAAATGCGCATACATGACCAATGTGACTTGTACTATAGGTGTTGACGTATTTTCAAGTTAGCTTGCCAGCATGTTGTCAAATGATCATTAACTTTTCAAAACAATATGGTGGAATAAAATACAGTTGTTGGGTGAATATTTATTGTATTGTTTTCAGAAAGATACCTTGGTTTTTATAAATATAAATAATTTGTTTGAGAGGAAGCCATTTAATCATAGAGGGATCATACTAACACCTAAGCAGCAGCAAATCATTATTCAAAAGTGATCAGTTTTCCTTTGCATTTAATAATTTGGTATATCAGAATTTTCTGTATTTAATATAGAAATTCTGAGCTCAGAAAGGCTCTTCTACACAACTTGCTTGACATGTTGCCAAGTTTGGATAAAATATCTTGTTTTGATATATTTTGGGACTAATAATGTTTAGAGACAGATCAATAGATATCCCCCACCTCTCTATATTACATGTGGTGCAGGTATTCTTTATGGTTTCTATGCTTTTATTAAATGTGTTGAAAATCTTGTTGCAGTTTTGTTAAAAAAAACCAACTCAATTTAATTCAAACAGGGAGATGGTCCGAAACTTGTAAGAGAATTGTTCCGTGTGGCTGAGGAGCATGCGCCATCTATTGTATTCATAGATGAAATAGATGCTATAGGAACCAAAAGGTATGTTTGTCTATGATAGATGACTTAGAGTTTACATTTATAAAAGCACAAGCCACTTTATTGCATTTCATCTTAAGAAGAACCTCAGTGACAAGCTTTCTAAGATCTAATGGTCATAGACCAGAAGGGCTTATGAGATGATCTGTTGTCCATCTATCATTCTTCATCCATCAGTCCATTAGTACAAGTTTGCTATCACTACTCCTCTTAAACTACTTGGAGGACTACCATGAAATTTTACACACATTCATCCCATAGTATAGTTGGTCTTAGATGAAAATGGTACTACTTGGACATCCAATGTAGCTGTCATATTGGCCAGCATCCAATGTAGCTGTCATATTGGCCAGCTTGAAAATCTTATCGCTACACCTCCGGAATGGATGGTCATATCAACATGGGGTTTCACATGATGTCTGGTTGGTCCTAAATGAAAAAAAGTGGCAGATCAGATATCCAAATGGACCATCTAATTGAATGATCAGATGTCCAAATGGCCACTTAAAAGATCTTATTGTCCTAACTCTTTCTGAATAAAGTTTTATTGACCAAAAGACTTCTTACAATGTCTAATTGATCCTTAATGAATATGGTGCCAATCTGATATCTAGTTTGGCTGACACAGTGGCCATCTTGAAAATCTTCTTGCTGCTCATCTTGAATGGATTGTCATATCATCATGGGGCTTTCATTAAAAGACTTCTGTGGTCTGGTTGGTCCAAAACAAAAATGGGGCCAATCTGATGTCCATTTTTGCCACCACAGCAGCCATCATGAAAGTCTTGTTATTGTCCTTCTGAATGGATAATCTGGTGTCTCATTGGTCCTAAATGATAATGGTGCTGATCTGATGTCAAATATGGCTGCCAGAATGGGCATCTTGGAAATATTGTTGTCACTACTGCACCTGAACAGGAGGTCATATTGCCATGGGGTTATCATCAGAATGATGTCTAGTTAGTCTTAAATGAAAACTGTGCTAATCTGCTTGCCAATATGGCCACCACAGCAGCCAACTTGAAACTCATCTTAAAAAAAGAAAGATATTCCTTCTGAATAGATGATCATATCAACATTGGGTGTTCACTAAATGACTTCTTATGATACTGAGTTGGTCCTAAATGAAAATTTTGATGATCTGATATCTGATATGGCTGCCACAATGGCCATCTTGAAAATTGTGTTATCACTACTACTACTACTCCAGAATGAAAAGTTGTTGTTGTTGGGTTTAATGCATTTTTCAGCACAAGATAGGCCATACATGGCCACCAGTATAAATGGTGGAGGAAGAACCCGTCAAAACCATGAAAAGAACCACTTACCCATGAAAAGCTACCGGCAAGCTTTCTCACATACCCACATTGGCCGAACCCGAGACTCAAATCCACGCAGAGGTGAGATGACAGTGATCCATAATGGTGAGTGCTTTAGACCACTCTGCCACTTGGAGACCCTGAATGAAAAGTACTGTTGCCATGGTTTTTTTGTACCAGAAGACTTCTTGTGATGTCTAGTTGGTCCTAAATGAAAATAGTACTGATTTGAGGTCTTGAAAATCTTATTATTGCTAATCCTCCTGAATGAAAGAAACATTGCCATTCATTTTTCATCATAAGACCTTTTTATATCTAGTTGGTACAAAATGAAAATGGTGTCAGTCTGATGTACAGTATGGCCACTATAGTGCCCATCTTGAAAATATTTTTATTACTACTCCTCCAACTACTTACGATGTCTAGTTGATCCTAATGGGCCATTCAGACATTCAGTATACCTGCCACAGTGACCATCTTGAAAATCGTTATCACATTTTCTCCAGAATTAATGGTCACATCAGCATCTGGTTGTCACTAAAAGACTTCTTATGTGGATGATTACAGGAAGAATTACATGGCCATGCTAAAACTAGATCATTGTGACCTAATTTTATATGCATGACTGACTTTTGTTTTTTCAGCTGTTTGGTTATTAGCCCCTCAGTATTTTGAGATCTTTTTCCCCAGTGCTTCAGAAGATTGGTATGTAGATACATCTCAACATAAATAATGAAACCATCATCAAAACTTAAACATGGTGACATAAATTTCATTCTTGAGTCAGTGACCTAATTTACATGTTTGAATGACTTGCATTTTCAGCTGTTCATTCATTACACCTCCAGTATCTTGGACTCTATGTCACATGCACTCATGAAAATAGGTTATTTAGATAGTCATTAAAAGTAACTCATTCCTACATTAATTAGGTCAGTGCGACTTGATTGTAACTTAAAAACCTTATGATGTCTATTTGGTCCTAAATGAAAATAGTGCTGATCTGATGTCTAGTATGGTTGCCACAGTGGCCATCTTGAAAATCTTGTTATTGTTACTCATATATGGATGGTCATGTCTGCGTGGGATTTTCACAAAAAGACCTCTTATGATGTCTAGTTGCCCCTAAATGAAAAAGTTTCAATTTGACGTCTAATATGACACCGTTGTAACCTTCTTGAAAATCGCATTACTACTCCTCCTGAATGCAAGGTGCAAAAGTTTGTTATTGCTGCTTCTCCTAAACTACTTGGAGGATTGCCTTGAAACTTTACATACACATTCTTACCGTGGTCTACTTGGTCCTAAATGAAAATTTTGCTGCTCAGACATCCAGATAGTCATATCAGCATGTGGTTTCAACTTATAATGACTAGTTGGTCCTAAATGAAAATGGTGCCAATCTCATGTCACTAAAAGACTTCTTATAATGTTTAGTAGTCATAAATGAAAATGTACCAATCAGATTTTAAAATCTTGTTATCATTATTCATCCTGAATGGATGGTCATATCAGCATAAGGTTTTCACTGAAAGACTTCTTATGATATCAAGTTGGCCTTAATCAAAATGTTGCCAATCAGATTTGTCAGTGTCCCTGATGTTTTTTGTTCTAAAAGGCAGTTTTATTAACCTTAAATTATTTACTTTAAGTTTGTACCATAACAGGGCATTGATTGTCTTTGATAACTGTTGAGTTTCTTTTTCCTAATGTAAAGGTAGAATGAAATATCAGTTTCTTTAGTTTGGCTGAAAACTTAATGTTATATAAGCATGTTTAAGTATCTTGTAAAAGAAAATTCTCATTTCAGATATGATTCAAACTCTGGAGGTGAGAGGGAAATTCAGAGAACCATGTTAGAGCTCTTAAACCAGTTGGATGGCTTTGATTCTAGGGGAGATGTCAAGGTGAAATTCCTTATTGTATTATTTATCTAATATATAACTACTCAATCACTCCTTTCTGGCTCATGCTTGTAATTTCATTTTTCAAGAATCCCAGGAATAATTTCATCATTACTTTGTGTTTTGCCAAATACTGATGCAACTGCTAGATTTGACCTCCATCAATTTTCAGACAGCAGCAGTCCCTTCAGTTCAGGAGGCAGTTTAAGAAAGAGGAGAAGAAACAAGCACTCCAACAACAGCCATTTACTTGCCTCTCTATCTGCCTACAGACAGTGTACAAGTTGGCAGACTTATTCATTTTCATCAGCACTGGATTGAAATATTTTCACAAAACAAATAGGCAATCCCAGTCATTTTGGAGGGACTTGAGATTTCATTTGTCCAGCCCCCTCTTCTTTCATCTTCCCCCTTCAGTTCAGATTCTGAGAATGTCTGAGTTATGTGGAAAGAGATTTGGTCACTTAACAAGCAGGCAGTGAAGATGGTTTTAGTGCCAGAAGCGTACTTTGAAGCTTGGGTCAATCATTGATCACAGCTGTCTGAACGAATACATTGACATGCAGAAGTTGTAGTTAGAAACAGCATGATCAGTCAGTCTTTCCATTAAATGAGGTGAATTTGCAGCCAGTCTAGATTTGACTGATGCATATTTCAACATCCCTAATCACCTACCAAGGAAAAATATATGTTTCAACATCAGTCCATCATCAGCAGGGACTGTGGCATATCTAGACTTCATCTTCCAAAAACATATAGTAAGTTCAGGTATGGTAAAGGGCATAAATGATCCCATCTCTTTTACATACATTTGACAGAACAGAGAGGTCAGCTCAGGACAGGTTACAAGATTTGCAAAATTTGGTCAGAACTTTTGACTTCAAATCAGTAGATTTTCATTGACCTGAAAATGGACAGGTATGCAAATGGACAAAATTACAGCTGTTGAGCAAATTCACTTTTTCTGTATTAAAATATGCACATCATGTCATCACATTAGTCCTTTCACAGTAACTTGTTGTATTTCATACTGTTCTTATATATAGTACAAGCATTATTAGGTCTTCTTATGAGATCATTTCCTATACAGTATTACATCTGTGGCAGTCCTCATCATTGTTGATGTCGGCACTTTGATAATGTGTTCTTATTGGATCCAGATTTCATCTGTAGTCATTCTGAATTCTCCTCAGAACAGAGAATGTCCTTTCATTGTATGGATTGGAATGTGGCAATGATGGTACAACTCTACTGAGTCCATCAAGAAGTTTACATTGTTTCCTGCCTGTGGGTAGATTCAAGTTGGAGACTGTCTGCCAGAACTGCTCAAGATTGGTGCTATCTGGGTCAAGTTTGTGAAGTTTGTCTTAAAATTGACTTTACAAGAATGGCAGAATGCATATTTTTGTCATTAAATTGATTCCAACCACTGAAATTCCTGTTTCCTTCCATAATTGAATAGCCTGTGATATTTCACTTATTTAGATTTTGGCATTTTACCATTTTGAGATAACACATGCTTAGATTTCTCAACCAACTTAAAATACCAAAGCCAAACTAGGCTGTTTTATATTACTGAGCTCTTTGGTAATAACTGATCCATATATAATACAATACCATTTTTAATCCTTTCTGAATAACTTCTGATAACACATAGAACGATCCATCTCCACACACTTTAATTTCAAATTTAGCATTAGAATAAAAGGAATGTTTTTTGTGCATTTGTGACAAAGGGAACTCACAAACTACACACCTTTTTCTATCCAGTCCAGGACCAGAAACCTGCCTTTTCAATTGTTTCATGGTCCTAATGATGCACCCTGGCTTTATAGCTTAGAATAAGTTGCCATCAACAGGCAACCAGAAAGTTATTATAAGCTCCCTCACTTCAGTAGGTATGTTGAGACTGGCAGTGAGGAAAGACCCCATCTTTGCTGTGAAGCATTACTTGAAGAGCACAGATCATAAAGCACAAAAAGGTATCTTCTGGTGAAGGCCAGAAAAGAGATTATAACCCTCAAGCCCAAGTACCATAGCAGAAATTGGTAATGTGCCCAGTGTTTTCTGGAGTTTCAAAAGATCAGAATCACCTCATGAAGACTTCATTGGATGAAATCAGAGCAATCTCTGAGAGTGTCATGTGCAATGTAGCATCTAGATCTGATACATAATAAAAGTTGTTGGCTGGAATGCACTGCCAACCTTGTTTATTTCCAGCATCTAGCTTAGCAGAAACAAGATTTTAATCAAGTGAGTCCAGTGGTTGCTGCCCAGATGACTGCTGAATGTAGTTGACATCAGCACAGCTTTCTCTTGGGCTTGAGTTAGTGATTCACTGAATTTGGCTAGAAATGGTGGTGGTAAGAAAGAGTTTATTCTTTTTCTGTTAGCCATGTATAGTCACCATGGATCACATGACTTTTGGTTGTGATGCTCTCAGGTTAGGAGAGAAGGTTATGGGGAATCCAGCCATTCATCCTTCAAAGGGTGCCCAGGTAGAGATAGGATGCTTGGCATTCCTTCTTCCTATTACATATTCGCATAACATTAATGTGATTGGAGAATGTATTCAAAAGACAAAGCAAATTTTTTTTCACTAAATTCATTTCTCTGAGAATTATTACCCATTCATATTACTATAAAAACCTTCTCACACACACCCACAAATGTGAGCATCCTAGTTTATGTATCTCTTAGCTTAAACCTGAGCTGCGCAGTAGTGGTGAGGGGGAGGTAATGGAAAAGGCTAAGATTTCATCTATTGGATAGGGTTGGATTTATTTGGTAGCAGAGTTTATTTTTGTAACATTAATGTGATGAGGTAAGTATTCTCAGAGAAACATAATTTACTAAAAAAAATGTTGCTTTCTCAAGAGTAATGGAGATGTTTTAAATACTTAGCAATTAAGAAAGATACAGGATGAAATAAACAGACTGCTTATGAATTTCTTCAAATTCTGTTGGCTAGTAAAGTGGCATTTCCTTTGAAGGACTCTTGTTTCATTTGTATTATATATTTAAATATCTAGTCTCTGACACTCTTTGAGATATTGATTGATGCATATGAAAATAAGTTTTTTATCTTTTATTTTAAAATTTTCTGATTTAGGTTGTTATGGCCACAAACAGAATAGAAACTCTGGATCCAGCTTTGATTAGGCCAGGAAGAATTGACAGAAAAATAGAATTCCCTCTTCCAGATGAAAAGACTAAGAGAAGAATATTCACAATCCACACAAGCAGGATGACTCTTTCAGATGATGTCAATATTGATGACTATGTGATGGCAAAAGATGATCTCTCTGGAGCTGATATCAAGGTATACTGTGTCCTTTGAGCTTTGGCGCCTTGATAGTTTCATTGCCATGCAATCAAATGTGTTTTAAAAACCCTAATTAAGACTTCACCTCTTCAGTAGTCATTACCCATGGCTGTTTAAAGGTCACCGGCCATACTCCAACATTTTTCTTTTAACATCAGATTTGCATTACATGATTAAAAGTAGTTATACTCGCACAAAAAGAACAAATAAAATTATCAAGTGTAAAGAAGAAATAATAATTTAGTTACTCGAAATGGAAGTATACCACGCTGTTACTTCCCCTTAGCTCCAATTTCCCACCTATAGAGGACACCAACTGGAAATGACGTACATTTATCCCCATAAGATGAAGTACATGCTTCTTGTTGTCGAAAAATAAAACACTATACTATGGATAGTGAATGTTTAGATGAAACTACTGAAAACTAATTTACTGTTCATTCTTGTATTGATATGTGTGCACAATGCACTAGATTGTGTCGCTTTCAGAACTGTTCCATTGTTTCGGTTTATTTTGAAAATTCCCGTTAATACAGGTTAAAAGGAATCAATGCTGACTTCCCTATATTGGCCGCCATTATATAAAAAAAATAAATCGGCACACTTAAAAGAATCCAAAGGAACCAAACTTGGCTTCCTTATGTCGGCTGACTTGATAAGAAGAAATTGGCACACTTAAAAGATACCAAAGTCAGTTTCTGGGGTTGGTTTGCTTTGTAATAAAATAACCTTTGTGTTTGATGTCCTGTCGGTAAGTTTAAGCAATGAGTTTATTACTCACTGCCAGTTGTGTTTATTCATCACCCAGGCTTCTATTTGTTTGCCATATATAATCATAATTGATGTTTGCAGGGCAAATAATATACACAACAGTAACTTGCTTTAATGATACTTTTGTAACCCATGCTAGCAAAAAGATTATCATTTGCACTCACAGTGAATGTATTTTAAAATGATGATTTTTATTTGCTAGATACTGTCATGTAGTAAACCTGGATACAATACAGTCTTGGTCAGTTTGCACCTTGTAACTTATCATGCATGAATGGCAGGTGCCCTCAAGCAATCGGGTGATATTTTCGTCTCATTTACGATTTTGTTATTTGACATAAGCGATACACATTACAGTAAGGATGCATACACAAGCCAGCATCCACTACATATATGGAGTTCGTGGATATATTTTTCTTTAAAAAAATTTTGCATGATGACAAAAGAAGGAATAAATGATAACCATGCAAGGTTAGTTTCTTTCATTTTATTTTCAAATAAGTGTATGTTTATCAATTTTTTTGTACCATGGGAGGGGCACAATATCAACACAAAATTATTTCCTTTCTTATTTGTATGGACTAATGGAGCAAATATGATTGACGATATTGACTAGTAATGACAAGCTTTCAATTTACGCACGCACACACTAAGACAACTTGAAAAGTAAAAACAAACATTAAAATTAACTGGTAAGAGCTTCATATTGCAGCAACTAAACTCCCTCTCTCTTTCATGCGTAATCGAGTGTGTATTATATGCAGCAGTGTTACAACCTGAAGCCTAAAATTAAATACATTTGTTATAACATCTCACGTACACTACCCTTAGAAAAATGTATACTTATTCTGTAGAATATTATCTGTTAAGTATTATTGTTTTATAATCAATATTGATATTTTGACTGGAAGACTTAAATTGAGAAGGTCGTTGTGCAGATGCATATATTTTTTTAGCATAAAAAATGTACCTAAATATTTTAATTAGAATGAGCAAGATATGTCAATTTGTGTTTTCTCTCATATATATGTACATTACGAAGTACGTTTATTTTCTTTGAAGGAATATAAAGATAGTTTGATTAAATTTAGGTTTTTTTCCTAAAACCTATTTCTAAAACCTATATTACATAGTATCTGCTTGATGTTTGAAGAAAAAGACTTGTTCAAACTATTGTTAAGTTGGGCCGAATTGTCTTTGGGCCAAATTGACTATAATACGGCATAAATTATACCACTTTCCCATCCCTCACCCTATTTGATCCCGCAGCTTGAATCCATTTTTTCTGGTAAACAGGGTCTTTCGGAAAAAGAAAGAACCCTTTTTCCCCATCATCACTCTTTGGTTACATCCATATGCAACACAGTGCACCATATTTGCTATACAAAAGCATGATCGTAAGATATATCACATAGACATTTACGTGGGAAAATTAAACACTTGAATGGCTAGGTTGAATAGAAAGGATAATTGTACATCATATCTGGTTTTGGCACATGGAAACTACCGATTGTTTATGGAGATTGCTGAATAATTTTTTGCATTTTAAAAAAGCGGATTTTTATGTCTAATTAAACATTTTTATGGTGTGCATACATAACAAATGCATTTTGTTTATGACTATAATAATATCACACGTTTGTACAATATAGGTGGCCAGTGACCTTTAAGATAGGGGTTAGGTTGCAAGCATTAACACTGTATACCAAGACAGATTTTGTGCAATTTTATTTCACATGTTTCAGATGAATGTGTATTATAAACTTGAATTTTAGTAAAGATTTATCATAGGTACTTGAAAGAAAGTTTATTGAAAATAGGTGCAGGACTGTCCAAGTTAAATTTCTAAAACAAAATATGAATATTGAATGAAGGGCATCATAATATGCAGTACCATCTTTAAAAAGTGAGATTTGTAGATTAAAAAAATAAAAAAAGCAGCCACTTTCTAAATGGCCATTTTGTCGTTCTGCTAGAGGTAGCTGTTTAATGCAGGTTTGTAAAGTTTATCTGATCACAATTTGGTGTGGATTTTTATTTTTTTATTTATGAAGAAATACCTTTAAATGTTTTTAAGACATGAAAGTGATATTTCAACAATTTATGTCCATCATAATTTCTCCTGAAAAATCAGCTTTTTTAAAGAAAATTTTAGGGTTCAACCCAATGAAGAAGTGATGTCAGCAAGTTTTACTTGAGCAGTACAGTCTAGGAATTTCCAAACAAAATCGTTAAACTTATGTTTGATTTTGTTGGGCAGTTTAATGTCATCTTCTGTCGAACATGTACTGTAAAGGCACAGCATTTTAGTTTTAAGAAACTCTGCTTTTTATAGTAAATATTTTAATGCATAATTCATGCATACCCCTTTTAGGGTATATGGCTCGTGCTATTGCTATGTGATTGAATAATAATCAGTTCATTTCTCTTCTGCAGGCCATATGTACAGAGGCAGGTCTTCTGGCTTTAAGAGAGAGAAGGATGAAAGTGACAAATGAAGACTTCAGGAAGGCAAAAGAAAATGTGCTTTATAGGAAGAATGAGGGGTCACCTGAGGGGTTGTATCTTTAGGAGGACAACAAACATTTTTAACCATTCAATTTTGTTTATTAATGGTTAGAAAAAATATTTTTACAGCAAGCAATTTATGCTTTAAAAAAACTTTTCTTACAATGGCATGTTTGTAAATTAAAATTGCTTCTTATTCGGACTCTGTCACAGAACAGGAGCAACATAAGAAAGGATACAAATTTGAACTTTATTCTACCCACTCATGAAATTAAAAGAGAGGAGGTTTTCTTATAGAAAATTGTACCTTTGTAATAAAAAGGCAAAATATCTCATACTGCAAGTATAGAAAGTGAAATTTTGTAGGTGAAAAGAATCTGCCTTTCTAAAAGTTCCTTTTACAAATATACATAATGGAATAACATATTGTAGTTTATAGAAACTTGAATAACGGTAAGATGAGAATACAACCTTGATAAGTTTCTTCTTCATTTGAAAATTCTGCAACATTTTTGTGTCATATTCAAAACAAGTAATAAATGTTTTATGTCATTTACCTGTTGACTCTTTTCTGATTCTTAATAGGTACAGTAATTTTCTTTTGTGAATATTTATTTTATAAAACACAAGTTACACTTGAATAGTATTTATTGAAGCATCTTGTTTCGAAAAGACAAGGTTGAAAAGAGCTAAATTCGGCCCCCAAATTGGCAGTAATTAAAGTATTTGTAAAGTATTTGTTAATGCATGTATCATAATTAGTATGTCCATTGCAACATGTATAAACATTACTATAAAACAGTGTAATGAGCAATTAATTTGGTTCCTAAATAGGAGTGTATTCTTTTCAAATATCAAATTGTGTCAGACTTTTAATTCTTCTAAGTCCTCAAAAACTACCAACATGGTTGAGATCATGTTTGATAATTTGGCAGAAGACACTTTTGTAAACATCTAACACAGTTTTGGATTTCATGCATGGTTTCATTTACATTTATAGATAACAAATAGAAGAATGAAGATAACTGTTTCTAGCTCACCTGTTATAGTGTGGGTCCATCACCATATGGTCCTACTTTATCACAAAAATTCTGCAGTTATTATGGGTCATTGACAGTCATTGAGAAATGAACACCTCATTTCAAGGCCTTGAAAGTCATCAATTTTTCACCTAGGTTATTGGAATTCATTGAATTTTACAGACTTTGCTTAAAAATAAAATGTGATGGACAAATTTACATTTGTTTTACATTGTTAGAGAATTGAATGTATGACTTGATTTTCCATTGCATGCTAGCCACTCCTCTATTATCAGAATCCACAGGAAGTAATTGGATCTCGTGCATAGTTTCTTTCACATGCCGTCATTAATGCATGCACACTCTTTCACTTCACTAAGTTTTACATTTTCTGCCGGGGCCCCGAGTGGCCGAGTGGTCTAAAGCGCTGATCGTTACGGATCACTGCCATCTCACCTCTGTCTGCGTGAGTTCGAGTCCAGGCTCGGCTAACGTGGGTACAGCCTGCCAGTAGCTTCTCGTGGGTCGGTGGTTCTTCCCGGGGTTTTCCAGGGTTCTTCCTCCACCATTAATACTGGCCGCCATGTATAGCCTATCTTGTGCTGAAAAATGGCGTTAAACCCTATAACAACAACAACAACAACAAAATTTTCTGCCAATCAAGGACAGTTTTTTTGTGACAGGCCTTTGAAAGAGCGATCATTGAAAAATGCCTGGAAAATACACATTCAGCAATAGTTGGTTTCAAGATAAAGACTTCAAGTGACCGAGGAAAGATGCAACCTTGCACCACTAAATGATTTGCATAGTGTCCAAGAAAAACAAATATTGCAGGAATGGGCATTGTTGCTCAAAGTAGGCATGCAAAAGGAAAGCAATAATTGGAACTAATGAACGAGCCTGCTGTATTGGTATCAGTGTTCATAGGTCAGTGCCACAAACATCTAATTCTTAGTCATCATGTCATCACTCATCTGCATCAGAAAGCCTGTGCCAACTTCGTCAGTAGGTTCTGCAAGTTCGACAACTGAAAATATGGTAGTTGTTTCAGTGACATGTTTTATGCAAAGCAGTGTTGTGCTGAAGGCTGAAATATTGTAAGCATTGGTAAGCTGAATAGCTGAATAATATTTTTCATTTGCTTTTTTATTTCAAATAATTAAATAGCATAAGGTTGTGATTTCTCTGTGATGCATCTCATTCCATCCACCCCCACCCCCATGGCCAATCTGCAGAACAGCTAAAGGCTGGTAAACAGGTATGAAACCTGTAAGACTAGTTGATCATTACTACTGTAATTATCTTGTAAAAGGACTGCACCTCTCAAGGCTACTGTGACATGACTTCAGAGAAACCAAAGTTCTCTTCATAGTTGAGTGTGCATATAAATTAAATTGGTACTGATACCAATATATAATTCATTAAAGTAATATTCCAACTCAGACAGGCTGGAGGAGTGGACAATGTTCCAATCACCAAGAGCTGTCTTTTCCAGCAGTAGGGGTCCAGCAGAAATATCAACAATATCTAGATGAAAATAAAAAGAAATCGGAAGCAGCCAAAGGAGGATTGAAGGGAAAAACCAATTATAGAGGAAGTTAAACAAGTTAAAGTGCAAGAAATGCAGACTGGAGGATGATGTCGGCAGCCGTTTCCAGGCAGCGGATAAACTGGCAAATGCAACAGTAGAGAAAGCGACACTGGGGCTAATATCTCAGTCTAATGGACTCAGAAGAAAAGTAAAAGAAAAAGAAGAGCAGATGAAATTTCTGGAGTTGCAGCTGGAGGAGAGAGTACAGAAGCTGAAGAGCAGAGGTTAACATAACATCCAGTTGCAATGACTTTATTATTAATATCCTTCCTCTTTCATATTTCATTACATTTATTTATCTCTTTTGTTTTTTGTATTTGTTATTTGTATTTAAATTAGTACCTGAGGTAGAGCACATGATACCATGAGTAGTCATTGAAACCTGAGAACTGGTCATTGAAAAGTGTTGTAAGGAAGAGTGTTATTTTTTTCTTTTGTTCTGACTACAGTCGGGGGTATTTTTACAAATTATAATCAGATTAAATATTTGGAAATGCATATGTAAGTCAATAAGAGCTGCATGAAGGAAAGTGTTCTTCAATAACAACAGAAATACAAGGAATCCATTTATGTATTTAAAGTATAATCTATTGTCTACCATAGATATGCTTTAACTTTGAGCCTACTGTACAGTATGACACAGGCAAATAAAATTGCCTACATGATTCGGCAAGTAAACTGTTTACAGCTCTTCAAGGTTGAAAATGACTGCAATTATTTGCAAGCTTGTTGAAAAGAGAAAAGAAGAGGCGGTTGAAAACTTCAAGGAACCTTCCATTTTAATTGCAACTCGTGGCAGTCGTGATATCTGCCCTTGATCAAATGCATATATCAGTTCCTTAAACACTGGAACCTACTGAAGGACTTTTTCTATTTGAGAAGAAGCTCAAGAAGACAACCAAGCATAGGAATCCCAGTGTAGAGGAAAGAAGACAACCAAACATAGGAATCCCAGTGTAGAGGAAAGAAGACAACCAAGCATAGAAATCCCCAGTGTAGAGGAAAGAAGACAACCAAGCATAGGAATCCCAGTGTAGAGGGAAGAAGACAACCAAGCATAGGAATCCCAGTGTAGAGGAAAGAAGACAACCAAGCATAGGAATCCTAGTATAGAGGAAAGAAAACAACCAAGCATAGGAATCCCAGTGTAGAGGAAAGAAGACAACCAAGCATAGGAATCCCAGTGTAGAGGAAAGAAGACAACCAAGCATAGGAATCCCAATGTAGAGGAAAGAAGACAACCAAGCATAGGAATCCCAGTGTAGAGGAAAGAAAACAGCAAAAACCAAATAATGTTCCCAGAAACCACAGGAATTTAAAGATTTGTTTTGAAGTCTGATTTCTATTGGGGAGAAAGTTTTGAGGGATGATTAGAAGGAAAAAGCACAAGTAAAGAAAGAAAGAAGGAAAGTAATTGGAATCGGTGGTTAGCAGGAGTAAAAATGAACAAACCTTTGTGTTAGAACCGTGGGTCAAATTAAAAATTTGAGGGTCTCAGACAGACAAATGAGGGTTGAGGGAAACAATGACCTCTCTAGAATGGATGTTCATATCATCATGGGGTTGACACTAACAGACTTCTTATGATGCCAAGTTGATCCTGAACAAAATGATGTGAATACGACATTCATTATGACTACTGCAGCAGCCGTCTTTCTTATTGTGAGTCCTTTTGAACTAAAAGTCATGTTAACATGACGTTTTTCACGAGAAGACTTTGTATGATCTAGTTCGTTGTAAATGAAAATGGTGCCTCATGGACAGTCGATATGAAAAGTCACACTGGCCATAGAAAATCTTTTTGTTGCCATTTCTCATTGATTGATTGTCATGTTGACACGGGTTTTAACTGGAATTCTTGTGGTGTCTAGTTGGTCCTAAATAACAATAATGCCAAACTGTCGTCGAATTCAGCCACCATGGCAGCCATTTTTTAAAACTCTTATTGCTAGTTTTCTTAAATTGATGGCCATCTGAACTGAGTTTTCATCAAAAGACTTTGTATGATATATAGTTGGTCTGAAATGAAAATGCTACCAAACTTATATCCAATATGGCTGTCGCAATGGCGTGTTACTGTAGAAGGGATGGTAACATTGACAAGGGCTTTTAATAAAGACATAGTTGGCCCAAAATGAAAATGATATCTTACATCGAATGTTTCCGTGACGGTGGCTAACTGGAAAAAATCTTATCACACAAGAACATCATAGATGGTTTTCTGATGAAGTTTCAAGATCTATTCATTAAAACTGTTTCAAAGACATGATAACATTCAGAAGCTACGTTTGATTTGTGCTAGTTAATATTGGCACAGTTTTGGCAGTGCTTCATAGTAAAGGAAGCCTGTCTGGGTTCATTACATCAATCATCAACGTTACTTAGCTCTTACCAGGAAAGTTACATTTGAGCCCCAATCAAGCTGAACATACTTAATGGCGTAACTTTGGTTCCCTACCAGGTGAATGACAACATTTCTTGTAACACTGTCGTAAATTATTATCTATATTCACTCTTATACCAGAGGATGGTATAGACAACGTTGGTTCATATTAGATGAAGAGACTTAATGCAGTGGAACCTCTCGGAAAACAAAATCCCTCGTGACGAATTAAAACGGGGGTTAATGTGTGTGTACGTGTGTGTGTGTGTGTCTGTGTTTGTTTACTGGGCTAATCTTGTTAAAAGAAGATGAAAAGTAGGGACTAGTAAATTGTTTCAGTAAAGGATTTTAGTTTGCCGAGGTTTCAGTCTTGAGAGTTGTTTAGTCTTATTACAGGTGAGCTTGTGACATAGCACTAAATTGTTTGTTGTGTGGCAAAGAACATAGGCTGCATGTCTTTATTTCTTAACAGACTTTGATCAGTGCTGGTATGTATTCTTCTAAGTTTTACAAGATGCAGTTTAGCTTAACCGACAGAACCGTAAAGTCAGCTTACAGTTTTGTCCTTCATCCATTGTGCATCGTCCATCAACACTTTCATCTTCTCCAAAACTGCTCAACAGAATTTAATCAAATTTCATAGGTGCATCTTCATGTCAATCTCTCAAGTTTTGTACAAATGATGCCTATTCAAAATCCAATATAGGCACAAAAACTATTTAAAAAGAAAGAGAAAACTTTCAAACCACTCCTTCTCATAAACCACTCAACAGATTTCCATAGAAAGCATATTGGTATGAGGGGATTTCAAATTTTTGCAAATGATGTCGCCCTTCTTTAGATACGACCGCTGGTAATAAAAATAAAGAAAAAATATTTTAAAAAATATATGACTTCTTGTGAAAAACCGTTAAAATGAATTTCATCAGATTTGAATGAATGCATCGGGGCTTGAAGAGTTCTGAAATTTATACAAATAGTGTTGATTAACCACCTAATATGGTTACTGTGACTAAAAACAGAACGAAAAAATAATAACTTGAAACAACTTTTTCCGAAAAACCGCTTTACAAAATTTGACTGAATTTGGCAGAAAGCATTCTGACCTGAAAAGCTTTCGTGTTTATGTACCAGTACACCATTAACTAAGGCGGGCAATCCTAAAGAAAAACGCACATTACGCTTATCAAGAACCATTAAACAGAATTTTACCATTTGACAGAAAGCATCTTGCTATGAACTTTCGGTGGTTTTAAAAAAATTTTTTACATATTGTTCCGTTCTGCCATGAACTTGAGTTAGTCGTTGTTAATAATATCCGAATAATTTCTGCTATTACTTCTTATACCAATCAACTGAGTTTGACCAAATGTCATAGAAAATATATTGAGGTTAAGATTAAGGATTAAGGATTAAGAATTTCACCAAATTTGACAGCATTTTGGCATGACGGGCATTTAAAGAAAACCTTAATGGACCTCGCAAAATCCTCTCTAAAGACTTTTTTGCCAGACTTTATAATATCCTGACATGGATGCCATTTAGAATATTACAAAATGATAATGATCCGCCTTCAGATATGGTTACTGTTACTACGAAATTGAAACCATTACATGTTTTCTTCTCAAAAACGTTCGACAAAATTTTACAAAATTTAACTTTAAGTACCCAGGCATGAAGGGGAACCGCTCAACGTAATTCGACTGAATCTGGAAGAAAAGTATTCTAGCTCGAAGGGTTTTCATGTTTATACAAATAGTACGAATGCGCCATCAATTTTGGCTGCCAGAATTTGACCAAATTTGACAGCATTTTGACATGACTGGCTTTTAAAAAAACAAAACTTTAAAGGACTTTTCAAAAGTCTCTCTAAAGAATTTCTGCCAGACTTTATAATATCCTGACATCATCATTATCAATCCCTTAACTCACGAGGTCGTTGGGGCACCACAGTTGACTTTACAACCAATTCTTTCCATCTTTCCCTGTTCTCTACTGCCCTTTGGGAATCTCCAAATCCCATGCCTTTCCACTCCTTAATGTTGTCTTCCCACCTCTTTTTCTGCCTGCCTCTTCTTCTGCACCCTCGCACTATGCCTTGCAAGATTGTTTTTTCCAGTCCAGATGATCTTGAGACACGACCGTACCACTTCAGTTTGCACTTTTTTGCAGTGGTCAAGAGGTCTTCATAGGATCCGATGGCTCGTTGGATCCTGTTGTGAACTTCTTCGTTGGTTACATGGTCAATGTATGAGATGCCCAAGATCTTGCGGTAGCATCTCATTTCGAAGGTTTGAATCCTTTTCTATAGATCTGATGTGAGCGTCAATGTTTCACAAGCATACAGAAAGATGGGTATGACAATCGTGCGCATCAGCCTTACTTTGGAACCAAAAGCAATGTTGTTATCTTTTCAATGTTGGTATCTTTCCATGTTGGTCTCAACCTTATTTATAATGCTGCTGTTGTCTGGAGGATAATCTATATGGCATCTATGTCAGGATTGCCCAGACAACAACAGCAGCAATCCTGACATAGATGCCATTTAGATTATCCTCCATCAAATATTGCTACTGTTACTTCAAAATTAAATTCATTAAATCGACCAAAAAAAAAACGCATAAAATAATTTGACCAAAATTGACAGAAAATACTACGGCAGTTAGTACTTTAAAGTTTGTGCCAATGGTGTCACTCCACTGTCAAATATCGCAAATCATGCAAACAGTTGCATTTAATGTTGATGAAGGTACCAAAACAATATAGAGACCTTAAAACAAACGTTTTCATGTGTAATTTATAGAAACTGTACATAACTTTTACAGAACGCACCCTATTTACTCATAGCTTTTGGCCAGCTGTTCTTGCATTTGCGTATTATACAGATGTCGGCCCTGTGCACAATCTAGGGTTCCCTAGGGCTCTTGTTTGTTCCCTTTCGCATACAGTAGGGGCAAGGCTCGTGTGTCAAGTATTTAGACAGAAGAGGCAGTGGCATGGGTAATGAGCTTTTATGCCCCAGCTGAAGCAGACATATGTTTTGCTGTTGTACATCCCCACACCTGGGAAGTCATGATGGCTCAGTTGGTACAGCGTCATGCTGCAACTAAAAGGTTTATGGGTTTCTAATCACCCACGCCAGCCAGGGTCGGTTGCCTGTTTGAGTCATTTGGAAAAGAACCTAACTGCCATTTCCTCGGCATAACATAACCAAGAATGTGCTATAAATACTGATAAAGCCAACATACCGAACCAAACTGTCCACAAATTTCTACATCTATCCAGAAGCCGCTTCAGCACAAAAAGCACAAAGACTTCTGAAACTTAGAGCAATTTAAGTACATTAATAGTGCATCTAATTGGCTAAACTATTTTCCACTCAGGAAGCCATTTTTCTGATTCTATTTCTATAAGACTTAGAGTGTACGCTTATATGATCAAGAAAACTGGATAGTTTTGATGAGTGAGACCTGTGCAGATTCGAGTTGGGTATCACGAAACATTTTGTACCACGGTATACTGCGGTATTCTAAAAGTACCGCGATACGTACCACGGTATACCGCAGTTATATTAAGGACCAACAATTCAGTTCTGGGGCTCTCACTTTTTGTTTATTTTCCATCTATTAATAGCTGGAAAAATATCTTACTCTAATTTATATCAAAATAAAACCATATTATATCCATGATATTATCTGGAAAAAAATATGAATTATCTTAAGATAAAAGAAGAAAATATCGCAGCTCACAAGTAAATCACAGCTTCCCCCCGACCCCGATTAAATGGCTAGTATAATATAGTAGATGAATTTACAATGCGCATGTTAATTGTTATATAAGTTGTAATCTCAAAGCTGTAACTAAATTGGATGATCAAGACTATGATATTGCTGATACTCTTAAAGATATCGTGCTGACATTCAAGGGCTGTTGATAAAATAAGAAGTGTTGATAATGAAGCTTACAATTTTCTAGCTACATTATTGATATAGTAGGCAGCGAAACTTTGAGTAGGATGCCAGCACCCGGCAAGATATTAATCAGAGAGGTCCAGTAAACGTAATACACGCTTACTCAACAAAGGAGAAAATATTTAGTTGAAATTACATAAAGTTCAGACTGAGAACAAGTGCACTGCAAATCGTAGGATGATCCTCAGTCTTATGAAGGAATACATATACTAAACAGATTCACATATACTAGTAAATAACTAGTACATGACGTGCTTTTGTTTCGTTTTTTTAATCACACAATTTTTCCGATAGTTGGATTTGGCCCGAATATATTTCACAACGTTCCATTAGGCTACCGCATTGGTATTCGTAACACGTGTCAAGCATGTGATTAAAGGGTGATAAATATAATTAAATTTGTGTAAAAAAAATGATTTTTAAAACTATTTTGTCATGAATAATGAAAACATCTGTTAATATCGTTAAAGTCGTAACAAGTTTCTCCGGGAATATCCGTACATTACTTACAGACGGAAACTACCGACGTACCGATACAATGATAAAGTACCGTGGTACGTACCACCTGAAAAAAAAAAATACCGCAGTAAAACAGTATACCGGTAATACCGCGCACCTCTACTGCGTATTAATGAGGTAATCTTGCATATGAGCTTATATTAATGAGTTAGTCTTGCATCTGATTGACTGAGCTTATTACCAAACTGGATGCCATATTTATGATCCAATTTTTACCGGACTTGGAAGTTATGCTTAATTCATCGAGATCTTGTAAAATTTAAATAATGAGTTAGATGCGCACGTGATAAATAGTTTAAATCATTTATTGAGCCTTTTGCCAGTCTGGAGACCATATTTCTGATTTGATTTTTGTGAACTTAAATATGGGCTTATATCATCAAAAAATCTTGGACTGTTTCGATAATGAGCGAGATCCACACATTAATATTATTGAAGCAATCTTGCATATGATTGATTGAGCTTGTTGCTCTTCGAAAACCATATTTGTGATTAAGTTTTTATCAAGCTTTTAATTTATGCTTATATTATGAAGATCTTGGGTTCTTTAAATAATGATCAAGAGCCTTACATATTTATGAAGTATTCTTACATTATCCTGGCTGAGCTAATTAAGACCTCGAAAGCTATAGATCTGATCCGATCTGAACAAAAATTGGAATACGGACTTTTACAATCAGGATCTTGGGCAAATCCGAAAGTATGATGGGATCCATGCGTATTAATTAGGTGGTCTTGCATCTGATTGTTTGACCGTGTTACCATTCTCGAAGACATATTTTGATACGCCTGGTTTATTATCAGAAGGCTTGTTGATGAATTCGATTAGGTTCCGCTATACAGTTTCGTACTTTGCATATGGTTTGACTTTTAAAGAAAAAGATTTTCCCACGTTTTTCTCACTAGTTATCCTGGCATTTAAACAAGATATTGGATATATTAGGTGTTGTTAAAATAAATTGTATTTCTCTTTATTTTGGTGTATGGGTGTAACTTAGGTTATACAGGTTGGCCTTACTTCATGCGTGCACCTCTCAAGAGACTGCTAGCGCCACTTGGTCAGTTTCACTTCCTGTACTTGAAAATTGGATTTTAAAAAAACAAAGAAAAAAAAAATATAAATAAAATAGCCGATAACCTTTGTTTTACTTTTTAGATATGTTATAATTAATTTATTGCACTTTCAGAGGCACCATATACCAGCCCATGTCTCAGAAGTATATAATAAATGTAGATTGGAACACTAGAAACGTTGCATATTAATTATCCCTTTATCTTTAGAAATAATCTGTATTAGGGTATAGTAAAACACATGAATCATCATGATATAAAATTTGGTAGGTACTTGACTTAGGATGAGTTCTTACAATACTACATAAACCTGCTGAATACAATGGCCAACTGTTAAGATCTGTAAGGCAGATGAGCAATATCAGGCCTACTCAGGTCTCTTGCTATTATGAATGAGACCAATGCATACTTAGGAGCTGATCTTGCATCTGATATGGAGATTTCTTTACCAGTGCAATGACTGTAATTTTTATGGCATTTTGATCAAGCTTGGTAAGGAGGCCTATGTCAGAAAGATCATGGCCGAGTATGAATATCAGTGAAATTAATGCAATTAGTGATGTAACTTTGTATCTGATTGACAGAGCTTGTTTACGACGTAGCAGTCATAATTCGGGGCAGATTTTCATCATTTTAAATAGTCCGTATTATCAAGATGTTGGATGAATTTGATTATGAGCTAGATCTGCCCATATTAATGAGGTAATATTCTACCTGGTCAGGTGAGCCGCTCTGGAGACCGAAATCCAGTCAGAATTTTCTCCACCTTATTCTTATAGTATCGTTATCTCAGACAGTCTGTATAATAAGTGAGATCAGCGCATATTAATTAGGCCCGTGTTTCATTGCGTCTGATTGGCTGAACTTGTTACCTTAACAGATCTGGAGACTATATTTGTCATCCAGTTCCTATAAAGCTTCGAAATGTGTTTATATCATCAAGATCTTGGATATATGGACAAGAGACTTCACATCTTAATTATGTATTTATCTTCGAAAATAATTTGCTCATTCATAAAAGCATACAGCTCACTCTCCTACTGCTTCAAATACAAAATCAGATCATTTGAATATCTCAGATTTTGAAACATTTTTTGTGTTTGCATGAGTCTCGTACCATTTTCTGTGTTTTACATGAGTCTCGTACCATTTTTTGGATTGATATTATCCTCTGAATATAGCATGCATCACGAAGTAGGGGTCGGGTGCGGGGATATATTTATGTCAACAAATTGATAACATTACCTGTATTTATTCTTTTCAATCACAGGATTTATACTTGATTATTATCTGAGACATATTTGTTGTTGTTGGTGTTGTTGTGGGGCTTAACGCCATTTTTCAGCACACGATAGGCCAGTATTAATGGTGGAGGAAGAAACCGGGAAATCCGCGGAAAGAACCACCGACCCACAAGAAGCTACTGGCAAGCTTTTTCACATATCCACATTCTGAGACATATTAAAGGAGCACTATTGCATAATATGACAAAATATATAATTCCAGGAAACTCCAAAGGAGTGTTGTCATTGTAAAAACACAACTTTCTGCCCTTGAAATGACATGTCTAACATTTGGACCGGCATAGATAATCTAAGTCAAATTTCCAGTTTTCACAAACTGCGACGTCGGTTTTGAGTTCAGTAAATAGCGGACAGGAATAATGTTTACAAATTCGAGCAATTGCGGCTGTTACCGTACACTCTCGTGATTCCATGTAAATTAAGATTATTGGAGACACACATACCAGTAGAAGAAATGTGCTTTGAGGAAAATTTGCCTCTACATTCGGGGTTATTTTGATCAAGAAGACGGAGAAAGAAGATAAAAAAGACAGGGAAAAACATCCGGTGAAGCTAGACGCTTCCTACCTGTATGGAAAATGGCTTTAAGTAAGTTGATATGAGAGAACTAGGGACGTCTCAAAACTATTATGCAACGCTGGGCTATTAACGCTCTAGAATCTTCATGGCACCATTTCCAGTCGATGTTTGCAGCAAATTTAAATTACAATATTTTACATTAATGATGGAGGAATGGATATGCATTCAATATAACGAATAACGTGGAGAGTGAAGGTGTAAATATATACTTTCATCCTTTTGGCCTTCAATTGTGTGCTGGACTGCAGTGCATGCTATCTACATAACCATTCATATTGCTTAATTAAACAAAAACTGTTACTGTTTCGCCACAATTCAGTTCCTTTACTCAACATTTCTTTACTGTGTATTGTATGGACTGCAAATGCATTCAGTAAGATATACTTTATGAATTTCTTTTTGTTTATATTCCCTCTTCGTTATCTTTTTATTTTCATATATCACATCACATAAAGGGCTTTTAAAACCATTGCTTAACAGAATTATTCTAGCCAGCTTAGCAAAGGTCTCGTGCACCTTCTAGAAAAGTGTGAATTATGTCCTCCTGCTCTTCTGTCTGTCTCAGGCCCGGCCCTAAGGATGTGCGGGGTCCAAGGCAGCATGCGGGGCCCATGGCAGCAAGCGATGAGGGCCGGGCCTGGTCTGTCTGTCTGTCCCTCCCTTAGTAATGTAGAGTACCTCCTACAATGTTAAAGAAACAGACTTGAAACTTTGGAATAGGATTGGGGATATTTCTTATATATACATAGTGGTTTCAAATGGATGGTTAATATTTCTACCAAAATCTAAATATTTCAAGCATTTTAGGAGGAAATTTAAAAGTTGTTTGTGTCATCTTCAATGCCAGGGCTATGACACATGCATTGGGTTTTGGGGTTACACTCTCTGGTCTTGCCCAGGGATGGTCTCTGTGTGTATGCATTCCCTAGGTCACAGCTTGGAAACTTGAGATCCCCAGTCAACAACCATATATGGGTCTGAAGGACATAAGACAGAACTAGACATACCGCCATATCCAATACCGACCATGGGTCATGACCCTTAGGTTGTGGACTTGCCCTGAGTCATAACTTGGAAACAGTTGAGATCCACACCATCTAACTATACACTGGTTGAAGGACACAAGAAGAAATCAGACAAATTGACAGAACAGATCCTGAGAAAGGACACTTGCTCTAGGGTCATCACATGGAAACTGTTGAGATTCCTAGCCTTTAACTATATATATATATATAAGTTCTAAGGGAAAGAGGAAACAAATTTGGACATATGTCCAGAACAGATCCTGGGTTGTGCCCCTGTGGTTGGGAGCTTGATCCTGGCTGATGACGTATGCTTAGTCGTGAGGGAATATGGGCTCGTGTGTGCAGGCAAGGCGATGGGTGCCGTTTACCCGCGGACCTGGGTTCGAATCTCCGTAGAGTACGAATTAAAAATTCCCTAACCTGTATGATAGTATTATTTGTATTAAAATATTAATTCTGCCTACTATTATCAAGCATTCTTCTATAGAATCCAGGGATAGCACTTTCCGTTCTGTCTGGTGTATATTTATAATTCTCTCTCTCTCTCTCTCTCTCTCTCTCTCTCTCTCTCTCTCTCTCTCTATATATATATATATATATATATATATATATATATATATATATATATATATAATTTTAGATTGCATAGCAACCGGATGAAAATTACACCTTGACATCTAACAAAATAATTATATTTGGTTAAACATTCGATGAGTATTTGTAGTCAGTTCTATTGTTGACAGCTTACATATAAACCAGTTAAAATCCATAGCAACCAGGCAGAAAGTACACGTTTTTGTATCTCCTCTCCCCCCTCCCCTCCCCTCCCCCCGATACACTGGTAACATTTTGATGAAATTATTGGATGAAATATTTATTATATCATAATCTATAAACAAATGTGTGTATCTTGGTTACAATGACAGTCAGGTGAGAAACATCATTTTCAATCTTCAAAACCACTTCTTTTAATGTTATGACATTTAAAAGTGACATGTTTTAGTTAATGTTTCGTATGTCTCTGTAGCAGCCAATCACCTTTGACATCAAACATACAAACAGAAGGTTGTTTTAACAGTTTCAAAATCTATAATGGCAATTTAAGTAAAACTTTAGAAATAAAAGAAATCTCTTTTACATGTTCTACAATTGTTATATGTACGGAGAACAAAAAACTGTCTGCTAAGGGACAAACCAATTATTTTGGCTTAGAGGAGGGGAAACCTTGGAGTTATTTTCAAACCAGAAATATTTTTTTTGAGATCTCAAGTTACTTAATTCTATTCAACTAATACAACTTGATATAATATGTTCTTTGTCTACAAATTAGAGCAAAAATTTGTAAGACTTATCTGCAGGCTGGAAATTTGTTGTTTTGGTGTTAAACCCCATCCCTACCCCCTCCCTAAAAGGACAGACATGGAGTTTAATGCAATAAAGGAGAAAAATCTATGAACCAAGTTCAATCTGCAGATTGCTATTTTTTTTTTTATTTTTTTTTTACTATTATTGAAATCTAATTTTAGTGAGTCATATTTGGTTCTTATCAAGTTTATTTTGCCTACCTCTTGATATTTCTTTGCTATGTTTTGGAAAGGAGTTAAGAGCTACAATATGTTCAAAATAATTCTGTTGGTAATATTATGCCATTATGTTGGCGGTATATGGGATTTACATTGTCCATCTATGTCTGTGGATCCGTCTGTCTTACCTATTGATGATAAAGCTCCTCTAAATCTTCACTTACTAACATTAAACCTGCACTTTGTGTGAATTGGAGATGAGTATGTTTGTGTACCATATAAAGAAGCAGATAGAAGGCACGTCCTTTTATTATTTTATTTTACGACACTGAGAGAGAGAGAGAGAGAGAGAGAGAGAGAGAGGGTACAACGTAAACATTCAATCGGTAACACTTTGAGATGACTCCCTTGAATCCATTACACAACAAACTACTTGCTTTATCCACTGCTTTAAAACTGCATATCACAACTGCAGTACTCAAAGGATGGTATATTACTATGTATTCAAACTATTTCGTCCCATCGGCGACACCAGTACATTGTCATTTACTATCACATAAATTATTGTGAAAGCATCAACATCTACTCCCATACTGTTTACGCCGTGTGTGTATATATATATATATATATATATATATATATATATATATATATATATATATATATATATATATATGTCACTATTTTGATTTGTAACGTGATCATATTATCGTAGTCAAGCTCTATTTTTAGGCGAGGAAACCCTTACGTACATCGAAGTCTGGTAATCTTTAAATGCGATTTTCAGCCTTATTAGATTGAACATGGGCTTAATTTACAAAAATCTCCACACTTCGAACCAAACAGAGAAAATGAAAGCAAAGTTCATTTTTTTTGGTAAATTTATACAGTAGAGCCCATTTAACATTGTAGACATAATTAACAGACATTCCTCACTTGCGGTGTCACGCACATGCTGTGTTTATCACATTTTGAAGCTAACTTAATGCACGAATTGTTTTGTCATCAGGGCCGGTGCAAGGGTATTTTGCATCCTATGTAAACATTCCACCTTGCGCACACACACACACCCTTTCCCCGGGGCATCGCTTATTATAAACAATTCATTTGTATTAATACACGTTCAGCTTGATAATTATTAGTTTCCTTATATAGTCTACTTTAATGATAATAAATGAATAACCTGACAGTGTACTTCGTATTTGGCCCCCCCCCCCCCATATCTTGGTATTCTGGTTCGCCTATTGGGTTTAACCGGCCCTGTTTGTCATCGTGGCTTCACAAATATTTTCCCATTCAAGCTTATTTGGTACCAGTGGGTACCTTTATCAATCTATTTGTTAGCATACGATTTAATTTCAGTACATAATTTTAACGCTACTAACCACCTACTAACACAACGTAGGGCATACTACCGGAAACCTAAAGATTCCTGTTCCACCGTTAGTGTTACGATTAAATTTTCTCTTGAGTTTTCATAAATTCCACTTCTTATTGCTAATTTCGACCTGACTCCATCCCTGGCATTCAACCAATCAAACACCGCTATCTGATTCATTCGATTAGGTGATATACCCAGTTTTTATCGTTCTAAACTTTTGTTTTTGATAGCGCGGAAAATCCTTTTACCTTGCTATTTTTTTTTAAAAAAAACTAAATATTTGTTACCAATAACATGTTGAAATGTATTCCCTAGATTTTACACGATTTTGAGAAATTCTATGATGACGAAATTAGACACTTGTAAGGCAAGATGAAGGATAAGACCTGAGTAAACCAAATGTTTTCCCCTACCGGAACCGGGTGTAAAGCCTATCATAGCGCACATCGAAATTGTCAATTGTTACAACGCTACTATACTTTTTACATTGCAGAAACATATTACAGTGATAACTCCTATATTCTACACCAGTGGGTTAAGTAACATTACATTGTAAATCTGCTACATGCTGAAAATCGCTCGTCACCATATTGCTCTATGCTTTGCATCTGTAAGCTGAAAACATACTAGTGTTCGGAAGGTCATGAACTCTTAAGTCAGGGACACGAATTTTATCCAGCCTGTGGACTTTTCGTTATGCAACAATCTCGCAACTCCAGTGCAAAAGGATGAGTCCATTTCCTTTAACCTGAAGCCGTTTGTGGAGCAAGAGTAGGCATTCCACTCTCCAGTCCCTATATAAGTGGACGCCAAACATACTTGGAAAAGCCATCGAACCTGTACAGTTTTTGAGTTCTGCCGTTTCTTACAGGTAGGAGACAAATACATTTTATTACATATTTAATTTTAAGTCTTTTTCGTCCAGTGCCACAATGAATTTAATTGATGTCTAAAGATATGCTGGAAAGTATTTCACATCTCTCTGAAGCCATTATGAATTATTTGTTATTCTACAATATCAATTGCGAAATATGTTTCGGAGATATTTTAAACGTGATATATATATATATATATATATATATATATATATATATATATATATATATATATATATATATATATTCTTTTCCTACGTTAATACGAGATATATTTCATCGTGTGACACCAAAACGTGATATTTAACGAGTGGCAGTTAAAATATATTGTTTTTGGTACCACAAGATGAAATATATCCATTATAAGGTAGGAAAGGAAAGTTATCTTTTTATTATATACCAAACTTGCTCCTGAATCTTAGTTTATAAGGTTCAGTTCACTCTTCGGCACAACACACTCATCCCTTATCGTATAAATTCCCCTCACTGTCATATCCGGATCGTAGTCCTACAACGTAAGACATAGCACATGTTGTTTTTGTTTTAGTGCTATGTCTTACTACCCACCTAACGGCCTTGCATAGCCTATTCCGATGTCGGTTGACATCAGAACGAGTAATCAACGTTTCAGGAATATTTCACACACTTGGCAGCCTATATCGACACTCTTCCACTAATGTATGTGTAATTAATATACCTACTGTGCTGTCTTTATCCTGGTGGAATCAAAATATGACGCTAGCAAATGGACGCATTTTCATGTTCCGTTGACATACATTTGAATTTGTTGCAATGCGACGGTAGTCGAGATATGCCGAAGTATGTTCAAGTAGGTTCATATGTGGGATATGCTTCTTGAACGAAACGAATTGTTGCTTACAGTTCCAATAGGCATAATATATTTTTATTCGTTTCGTTAAAGAATAATATTTCAACTTAACCCGATTTCGGCATTCCCAGCTTTCATCGCTTTCCAGCCAACTGAAATGTAGGCCAACGAAACTTTGAAAACAAGTCCATTTCTTTTGTGAGAATTTGAATTTCTTAGAGAAAAGTCCTGAGGGTAAGTACAGTCTGAAAAAAAACATGATAACTTTACTTTGTAGAAACTGTCGTTATTGGTTGCCAGTTGTGTGTGATATTCCTGAAAATTTGACTTTCGTTACACTGTTAGTCGACATCAAAATACACTACACAGCATCGTTAGTTAGGCTGTAAGACCCATAGTAGGACTAATCCGGATTGCATAAATATACGTGACTTATGAAGCGGTAGGATTGGGTAGACCTAATCTATCGCAGTAAATTACATTTTTGTCGTTTTGGAAACTGTTTGAACCTATCTGAAAACAATGCAAGTCCAATTCAGCAATGCATCACAGCATGTCTTTTTGCCGTTTTTGTCAAGTAAGGGGAACTAACTTCAGAGAGACGCGAATGGCATCGGGTAAAATTACTTTATCAAAGATTAATTTCCATGTCTGAAATGTAAAGCAGTTTCTATTTATTTGTTCTAGCTCACAAAGTACTCGTTGTTTTTGCTGCAGGTACAACTTTTGTAGGCACCCACAATCACGCGTCGCATGGCACGATGGGAAATCTTATATTTTCACACGTGATAATATAAGGATATATTTTTAAATTGTGTGAAAATATGGAAATGAAAAAAGTATCAAAATTATTTTGCCAGTAAGTCTCTATATTTCACACTTAAGTAAATAATAACAGATTATTGTTTGAAAACGTTCCCAACTTCATGCTCCCAAATAATTTGATTTTAGAAATAAAATACTTTAAAGTTAGACAAGATGATGTTTTGATATTACGGTCAAGCATTAAATATTGTGTATTTACTACAAAACGACTTCGGTTTTGGTTAGACGTATTGGGTTCTTGCTTGATTCTAAGTAGGCTATATTTCGGTCATATTTTGCTCATTTGGTATTTAATTAGTTAATCATATTTTAACAAGACAGAAACTCCACACTCGCATAAAGCTGGTAATTTGGTAATTATTTATCTAGGGTGTATAACTTCATGTGTGTAATATTTTGTATAGACTGCAGCTTGGGCGAACAAAAGCCATCCAAATTCTTTTTGATTTTTTACGAAAACAACACTACAGACCTTTGGGGGTAACACGAACATATACCAGCCTTTATAAATTTCGGAAACATCGGGGAACCACTTCAGTGGTTACTAGCTAAAATAGCTGGGAGCTAATGAGGGGCCCACATATAAAGAATAAAAGCCATTCTATATGTGCATTTACTGAGTTCTGCTTTTACTTACAGTTCGAACCTGGTATCGTCATACACCCCAGCGATATAAGACTATCGTGCATCGAGAAGGAGCGATACGTGCGTAAGGGAGGACCGAATGCTCTGTTTCTCTCGTTCGATTTGATAGTTTCCAATGAATATGTATGGGAGCCGTCGAGAAATTCGAATCCTTACATCTTGCATACATACCAAAGGCGGAAAATAGCCAAAATTAGAGATCAAAGAAACTGTTATATTAGTATTATTAGTGCTTATGTTATAGAACTGCTTTTCGTTTGCACGTGTGTGTGTGTGTGTGTGTGTGTGTGTGTGTGTGTGTGTGTGTGTTATTTACTTTATATAAATCATAGCTTATCTTATACGTGTGGGGAAACTTGTAGACTACTTTGCTTCTATGTTTGATTGCTTGATGCTTTTTGGTTTTGTGGGTTTAAAGAAATTCTTCAGCTAATGATAGGCTATACATGGTAGCCAGTTTATTTGGTGGAGAAAGAACTGGGAAACAATCTGATTAAAGTCAAATTTCCACTGTCCTACGTGAAGGAAATAGGACAGTGGAGATCTGTGTTTTTTGTTTTTTTTTATCAGATTGAACCAGGGAAGAACCACTGACCCACTGGAAGCTACTAGCAAGCTTTCTCACATACCCATGTTGGTCGACTCGAGACTCGAGTACCTTCGGGTACTTGGCCACCATGATCGCCAGTTTTACGATCGATTGGTAACAATTTGTGTGAGTGTGTGCATGCGTATGTGTTTTTGTGTGCGTGCACACGTGTGTGTGTGTGTGTGTGTGTGTGTGTGTGTGTGTGTGTGTGTGAATACACTTGTTCATTTAATGGAAGTCACAAATAGCAAACTTTTGGGATTTTACTCTAAGCATTATTTTCAAGAAAATTATCCACCAATCTTCAAGAAAGAGAATAGGTTAATTGGCAAATTTAACCAATTTTGTGAAGATACGTTTGTTGACTATAGAGTTCTTTCATCAGTTCCCAATTTATTGATGGGACACTCATAGATCGAGAGAGAGAGAGAGAGAGAGAGAGAGAGAGAGAGAGAGAGATCATTCTGGCCTCCTTATAGTCGCGGTGTCACTATAGCAATGTAGTGTTACGTTGCGAATATGTTCGAAGAAGTACTGGGATCGAACTGGAAAAAAGGAAGTAAGAGATCTAAGTCTGCGGCACACCAATTCTTTATTAAAATTAAGCAACACTACACTAGATATAGAAGAAACATTACACACAAATCATTTAAAATATATAATAAAAGTGTTATATTTATTAGAGCTAACCAACTTCACACAATTCTATAAATTCTGTATTTTAGAATTAAATGCCGAATAAATTGCCAATAATGGAAAAATACTCAAAATTAAATATTACAAACTAATACCAAAGTTATTTTCAATCAAGGTATTGTATTAAATGTTCATTCTAAAAACTAAAAAAAACCCTAAAATATTACTTCCTTTAATTTCAAAGGAATTTTGTTTCGAAATAAATTATTTTGTTCTAAACAATCCGGGAGTCATTATATTTAAAAATCATATTGTATAATAATAATAACAACATGTTACAAGTTCTTTAGAGGTAGCTGGAATAATGTCTAAATATGTTATATCTCCATGAATTAGACACCTAAAAAAAAAATCACTAACTAAAACCAATTATAATCCTCTTACCTGGAATAAAAGAAGCCAGAGATCTAAGTCTGCGGCACAGCAATTCTTGACCAAGCCTGGCACATATATAGTGGTCCATATTCTGGGAGACGTTAGCTTTGCCCATAATAGGGCATAACCTTACAACCCTCAGCCTCACTTATGTATCCTTGGAACATGCACTACCCTCGTGATTCAAGAGCCACGAAGCCCTTATTCTGTCCCAGTGATACTTTGCTTCGTCATAAATTGCTTCAGCGCGCAACTTAGATCCTAATCTAGTTTTAGTGATGTCTGAAAATTGCCGGCGTGAGAAATCCTCGACTGAAGATTTGTTTTACAAGATACAGTGAATGATAGTTTCTACTGAAGATTCGTTTTACAAGATACAACTGGTGTTTTTACAATGATGCTGGCGTAAAGCCTCTACTGAGATTTGTTTTACAAGATCCAGCTGTAACAACGATAGACTTTGTTAAAGGCACCACAGTAGAATAAACATAACACAAAAATTCTAACCATCCTTTTCTTTATTAGAATCATATAATACAAAATTCTAACAATGATCATCTTTGTTAAAATTATATGAATTTAAATTACAATTCCGATAATCATACATTCTAATACTTCCTAAAAAAATTACATCGTAATAATATAAATTATAGTAAAAGATTGCTTCATCCTAAATTGAATGGGTGGAGTAGACTCTGAAATCTAGCACACTCAGCAGGATTTCGGCATTTCCAACATCATGTCCGTATCGCAATGCTGATTTCAGGCCTTTATAATGAATTTTTGGAGTAACGAAGAAATGTACAAATGTTCATGAAAACTAAGCTTTTTCCACTCTTGCTACCGCTTGAATCGCATGAAAAACATTTCGGACAACTTGTCTTTCTTGCAAACTCGTTAATAATTGCTTCATAATCTTCGTGTCATTCAGCATTAGCAGTTGTCACAAGAGACTTTCCTACCTAACTCTTCGATCATGTAGTTTGACAAGAACTCTTCCATATTTACTGTCGGGTCAGACGTTCCATTATTTTATAAGCATGGATATTTTCATCCAACATCCAACCTTGTTTCGCTAATTGCACTAGTTCGCGTGATTTAAGAAATAAAAATAATGCACATTTCTTTCTACTTATTTTTTGCCTTTCCGTTGATACCTGCTATATGTCTAAACAGTGCTCTTGGTTGGTGCTGTTTTTGATGGCTCTTTCAAGGTGATCTTTAAATATTGCCTATTATTATCGAGTTTCTTTTGCTAAATAGCTTTCCTTTAAGTCTAAAATTTGGTTGTACATAACAGCTTTGACAATTTCACTCGACGGCCATGGTCTCAGTCTACAGTGGTCTCGGAGGCAGAGGAAACTATAGAATGTCATCATTTAGTTATATGTGACCACATGCACGCACATATCTACAAAGGAGATCGATCCTGATATCACAGAGATGCGAAGTTAGCATGTGTTAGTGGTATTCACTCCATCCTCTTTTTGTCCTACTCTCCTGTCTACTTCTGTCATGGCTGGTGTCTCTTTTTGTCCTCTACTCTCCTGTCTATTTCTGTCATGGCTGGTGTTTTAAAAAATGTCCTGTTGTAGATGAGAGTTCAAACTAGCTCCATCTTTTTTAAGTACCCCACTACTTGCCTTGCCGGTTTCAGTTTTGCTTTTGCTTCGGTCTCCATGCACTTTTTGTGAGGCAAATAGTTAATCCCTATGCATCTTGTCCATTTAAATGGATTTTACTTTGATCCCTCTTACATCGGTTTTCAGTACAAAAGTACCTGAGAATTAAAGGAATTTGATAATCTGTATATTTGTTTTGGAGGTCATCTGTTTATTTATTTGAGAAACATTAAGGGTATAAATAAAATCGCATAGATGGGAAAACAAATATTTAATTGATTATAACATATTAATATACTGCCTGTCTCGTATGCTTTGAATCATATCAGACTGGTACTGCATTTTGTTACAGATTTAAGGCGCACAATGTCGATAAAATACTGCATGCATGCCAAAACATTTTCACTCAATCTCGTTAGCCATTGACATGCCAAAATCACTTTTCTCAAGCAGGTTTTGGAGTTATGGCATATTATAATTCTATTCCTTATTTGCCATGGTTGTGACTCTAAGGACACTAAACAAAGTCTGTTTGCATTCTCCTAGTGATAAAACAGGCATCTCCTTGATGCTTAAGATGGCGAATTTCTTGTGTGTATACAAGATAGTATTATGCAGGCGAACGTATACTCAGGCAGTAACATGGTCAACGTGTGAATGGGGAATTATTGATTATTGTGTACAGGTGGCAGGCGACTAATCTATACACCTGCATTTTTTTTCCTCTCATTATAATCAAGGAAACGGGGTTCATTATTGATAACAGCGTTTCATGTGGGATAACACAATGGAATAAGGCGCATTGATTTGGACAGATTAAACCTTTGAAAACGGAAAGCAATATTGCATGCATGACAGCGTTTCCAATTACCTTCTATTGTTTGTATTGGATTCGCGAAAAGAGATAGTTTTTGCAAATGGAAACTTGAGACTATATTTCTAAATTTGAGTAAGCAAAACCCAAAGTAAATATTTTATGCTTAAAAACAAACTAACAAAAACAAACAACCGATTGCGTATTCACCTGCTACAACAGCTTGGAAGATAAGTTCTTCAAGCGTTATTTTTTTTTGTACGATCTACTAAGAACACCATCAAATCTATAATAAAATGCATCCGTTCAAGCTCACAAGGTGAGTTAAAAAAAGAGATCTCTTAGTTGTCAGTGTATACACAACTCGAATTCTTTCTAAAATAAACTATTTATCATAATCATTATCACTGTTTTGTAGATACCGTTTACAATCGGGCATACCTTTGTAATTCTCTGTTGCTGCTGAGCTTATGTGGCCAATGAGGATTATTTTAATGCGATTGTGAAAAATTCGTAGACTTTTTCAAACTCGTAGAGGGGGTAAATGCACCTGTACCGTTTTAAATAAAATATCACACTTGCGTAAACCTGTTTCGTTGAGCCTAGGTCAGATCGAGAAGATCTCAAACGCGATGAAGTAAAACCCCATCCGAGTTAATTTAAAACTCATCCGAGACAAGTTATCCGGGACCATAACACTGATATTAACACCGACGCAGGCGCAAAAAATTGCTTAACATTAATCCGCAAAATTTGTCAGCGGCCGGGTTTGCCGCGATGAAATATGACAGTGGAATATTTCGATTTCTTGCAGTCATTCCAGCGCTTTAAGCAGGTGCTGCTCCAGCGCTTGCAAAAGCGACTGCGTTATAGGCTTGTAGAACTGCATGCGGAATGGCGTTGGAAAAGGTCGTCGGAAGTCACATACGCGTAAAAAGGAAAAGGTCTTCGATTATCCAGGAGTGGAAACCAGAGATTCCCGGAAAGTGGTCTTCGGTATGGCCTCGCCCTTGATTCGTCCATTGACCAATTTTGATTTATTAGCAATGACAAAGGCAGTCAAACATGTTCGAGGTGTCTCTATGCGGGATGAACTCGGAGCCATGATTTCCCGCACAAGGGAGACCGGCATTGTTAATCTGGATTCATGATCAGGACCTGCGACGCATACGCGTTGACACCAAATCATCTTTTATATTTTGACGTATGACCTTGTACCAACACGTGAAGTTGCTTATTATTTAACCAGAGGCGCTAGCGTCCGTCGTCCATCGATGCTTTATTCTATTATTCCGATGCAAAATCGATTGGATGGCCCTATGTGGTCATCTAGTAGTTAAAGCGTTGCATGCACTCGCGAGAAGCAAAGCTTCATAAATCTCAACCATGCAAAAACTTAGTGATTTTACACTGAAATAAGTTGACATTCAAGACATTGTTCTCGGGTGACCAGTCTGTTCGAGGCAATCGGAATCGCCTGTAACCAGAATGAGTGGCGCCTCTTCATTGACAGCTCATGCAGGATCCTCAAAGCCGTGCTGCTTCATAACGGAACAAGTACCTGTCTCTTCCCCTGGCTCACTCGGTGCACCTCAAAGAGGATTACAACAGCATCAAGACCTTGCTGGAGGCCTTGAAGTATGATGAGTACGGCTGGGAGGTCATCGGAGACTTCAAAATGGTGGCATACCTGATGGGTCTCCAAGGCAGTTTTACCAAGTTTCCCTGCTATCTTTGCCTTTGGGACAGCAGGGACACCAAGGCGCACTACCACAGGCTGGACTGGCCACAGCGGACCGAGTTCTCTGTGGGGAGAAACTAAGTCAAGTGGGAGCCACTGGTGGACCCCGGAATGTGCTGATGCCACCACTGCACATCAAACTGGGCTTTATGAAACAATTTGTCAGAGCTCTAGATAAGGAGTCGGCAGCCTTCAAGTACCTTCAAGACTTCTTTCCTAAGCTGTCTGAGGCAAAGGTCAAAGCCGGTGTCTTTGTCGGACCACAGATAAAGAAGATCCTGGAGTGCAATAAATTGCCCAAGAAGCTCACAAGTAAGGAGAAGGCGGCTTGGAACAGCGGTTCGGGGATTCCTGGGCAATCACAAGGCCGAAAACTATATGGAGCTGGTTGAGACTCTGGTAAAGAACTACGTGCACAATGGGCTGCAGAATGTCCCTCAGTGTCCATAACCTTGATGCTCATCTTGATAAATTCAAGGAGAACATGAGAGCGTACTCGGAGGAGCAAGGCGAGCGCTTCCACCAGGATATACTGGACTTTGAACACCGCTACCAAGGACAGTATAACGAGAACATGATGGGAGACTACATTTGGGGGCTGATTCGTGAAAGTGATTTACAGTATAGTCGTAAATCTCAAACAAAAATACTCACTTCTAAATCTTCTGTGGTCATTTTGTATTACTTTAGGATAAATACATGATAATTTTGATTCATATGTTGTTTCTTTCTGATTTTATGTGAACGAAAAGACACAAATTCGCCCGTTTCCTCATTGGAAATAGGTAAATTTCAAAATATCACTGTCCTGGTCACAAAAGCAAAGTTTGTGGGGAATAATAGCCATTTTCTATACTTTTTAGGCATAAGCAATTACGAAATAACACTTACTACTCAGGAATACAAACTGGGTTACATAGTGTAATCAACAATCAGCATAGTGAACGATTAGTAACGAACCCGACACCGGTCTTTCAAAATCTTTCTTATACATGGTAGCAATATCATTGATAGATAAAGATGAAATTCATTTTGAAGATTCCACATTCTTCCCCTCGGGTACATAACCATATTTAGCGTTTGTGTTTAAGATTAGATTTGTCACTGCGTATAAGTTAATGGATTCTGACCGCGGTGATGAAGTTGCGGAATTTGCCAATGGGGTGTTAAACCAACTCATAGCGGGATGAAAACATTCATGGTGGTTTTGTCAACAAATATCTGCTTGACAACTATAACATTAACAGACCCTCGTATACACTAAAATATAATCTTGCTAAGGGCTTGGATTGACAGCATTAGCTCGTGAAAATGACCGATCATTGAATTCTCTACCAGTTACGAAAACAGTCCGGGATTGTTTCTACAACGACGAAGTGGAATTCACCTCTGCATCCACCCCAGTTACGTTCACACTCGAATATCTTGCACCAGCATTGGCTCAACTGAGAAAAGAAAGATCTCGACTGTTATTTAACAAGGATGCACTTGTCCGTGTAACAGTTTTTGGACGACTACGAAAATGATCATTTCAGACATCGTAATCAGTATATTTTTTAATGAAAAGTGTGCTAGATCCTCAGAACGCACAATCGCCGGAAATTTAAATGTTTACCAAGAAGATATTTTCTATTATTGGATGACAGTTGTACCATTAAAAAGGGTAATTGGTTAGAAGTGTTGCATCTGATCAAGGATAGCGTATCGAGCAATTGTATTACACAATTACATTATTAACAGAAGAACTATAATGGGCCCTCAATGATACCGACGTGAAAAATAATCGAAGCGGAACTTTAACTTCAACATGAAATCACGAAGAGAACCTCACTACTTGTAACATGTAAAGATGCTTGTCTTGTCGCTAATGCAATTTGTGTAATGCAGGAGCATTTGTTGGTCTGGATGTGACTGGAATCACGGTAACATCAACCATAATAAATGCACCTATCGGAATTGTTCTTGGGGCTATATCAATAATAACCGGTGTTGCGGGTGGTGCTGGTAAATTAATTTCGATACGTTTACATTTACGAGTACTATTCAGAACTGCTTGCAGGGCATAAACACGATTAGTAAAATGTATATGGTCGCTCTCGAGGATAAAATAATTAGCATGGCAGAGTTCGAGATTGTGTTGGCGGTAATGGAAAATCACCGACAACTCCGAGCATAGATAAGGAACGACGTAGTGGATTTACAGAAAATAACGGTCGAGTAATTTGCTTTTAAAGCAAAAGAGATATATAGATGCCCCCCAAAAAAACAACAAAATACAAGCAGACCTTCGACCGCAAACTATTGAGCCAATACAGATCTACAGCTTATAAATAACAGTATTAAGACCCACGAATACGAGACTCTACCAACTATGAGTTAGGATATAGGTACAGTAATGTCAACATCCAGTGATATGGAAATGAAAGTAGTAAATATCAATAGAATATATCAGAAACGTTTCTTTTGTCGACTCCTGACACTTTTCAGATATTTTAGAAAGGTCCGCACACTTTGTAATAAGACTCATAGAGCATAATCTAAAACAACGATCTGGAGAAAAGGCAAACAGATGACAGAAGAGTAAACGAAATGCAGATTGCGTAAAATGTCAGTGAGTATTGTAATATTTCCATTAATATTATGCGGGCGTTGATGCCAATTGTGATCGTAATTGTCTTTGCAAATAGTTTTATAGGCGGTTTTCCCTGTTACTGTTCGTTTGTTTTATATAGGCCACTGCGTCTGTTTTGTATGACTCTGGACATTGTTTGGCCACTTCATTTTCGTGGATTATTAAAATCAAAAAGTTGCACATATATGTGGTCTTTTATGTAATTATGAATAAAAGTCATGGGGGATAGAAGGCCGTGACGTATACAAAACTCATAATTACAAAACCACCATTATGCCTCTGCTCTCTCGGATCCCATCGATGTAAAACTTTCGTGCATTGAGAAGGAGTGACTGATCCGTAAGGAAGGACAGAATGATCTCTTTCTCTCTTTCGATTTGCGAGTTTCACCGCCAATAAATGTCTATGGGAGTCGTCGATAAATTCGAATCTTTACATCACGTGGACATAATAAGCGGAAAAAAACCCAAACATAATAAGTGATAAAGAAACTTTTATCATAATATTATTAGCTCTTCAGCCACAAACTTGCCTTTCGTGTGTGTGTGTGTGTGTGTGTGTGTGTGTGTGTGTGTGTTATTAATTTGATATAAATCGTAGTTTATTATATTACACCTGTAGGGCAACTTGTAAACTACTTTGGTTCTACGTTTGATTGTTTGTTGCTTTTTAGTTTGTATGTTTAAATCCATTTCTCAGCTAATGATAGGCTATACATGGCAGCCAGTATATTTGGTGGAGGAAAAACCGAGGAAGAACCACTGACCCACTGAAGCTACTAGAAAGCTTTCTCACACAGCCACATTCGTCGAACCGAGACTTGAGCGCCTTAGATCACTCGGCCACCAGGGTCCTCAGTTTTACGTTTGAGTTGTAAATAAGTGTGTGTGTGTGTGTGTGTGTGTGTGTGTGTGTGTGTGTGTGTAAATATACTAATTCTTTAAATGGGAGTCATAATTTGCCAACTTTGGGGATTTTGCTGTGGGTGATATAAACTTTGGTAAAAGATTGCTTTATCATAAATTGATAGATGGGTTAGTGTAGACCTTGAAATCTATGACATTTAGCAGGGTTTCGGTATTTCCAACACCTGTCTGTATCGCAATTCCGATTTCAGCAAGTTCAGACTCGAGACTAACGTAAGCTGGTGTTGACAACATTGCCAAGCTATTATATGGGTTTTTTGTATAATCTTTAATTAAAAAACCCAGACATATAAGTCATAATATACGGTTTTCAAGGAGAGATCATACAGCATAGAAAGCCTGACTACAACCCTTCAGATATGTATTTCTATTTGTTCTGTTGTTCTCTCATTATCTGCAACACAGATTTGATCCAGTGTTTTTGTGGGTTGCTTTTTGTGTTTTTTTTTTTGTATAATAAAATATCCAATGCACAGACGAAAGAAAACGGTGTCATGAACGAGTGTCTGGTAAAAGATGATTTTTTTAAATAATTAAATGAACCCTTAATACTTTGTGTACTCCCTAGCCACGTAAATGACATAATTATTGCAATATCAGAACTCAGCGGGTCTTCAAGCGAAACCTATAGATCTGATTTAGACAAAGAATGTTGGGGTGGTGGAGGTTAGAGAGCGACATGTAACATCTTGTCAAACAATTTTGAAACTTGCGGTGTTTTTACTCTTAACGATAGTTTGCAAATCCCTATTAATACACGCACATCTTTGCGCATGATGACACAATAAGACATTCTGATACACCGAAACACTAGAACACAGAAAAAGGCATTGACCTCATCGTTTCCAGTAAAACCCTTGCACACTGACCGATCCATATTGAGTAAAGGTACGTACAACTAATGAAACAAAACAGAAACAAACACGGGGATTACTTCATTCGTCGTAGCTTGAAATACAACTTTTTGAACGCTGACGCCTTATATAAATATTCTGGAAGACTGAAAAGTAGATGCAAAGTTACGTCATATCACAGGGAATATTTCAAGATCATGATACTGCATATGCAGACTATAACATCTCTGCGCTGACGTTTACCACATCTCTACACTAATCCCTCATCCTTCTTTCCCCAATCTCCACATTTGGAATTGCATAAAATTCAAGCGTTGGTATATTTTTGTCCATTGTGCAAGTTCTAGTTATCGATGCAATATAATCTAACATATAATCAGGTGATTACATTAGGTTGTTTTGGATTGGAGGAAGCCATGATTCTTTCACAAGCTGGACCCAAGGTTCCAATTTGGGACCACAACGAGAGAGAGAGAGAGAGAGAGAGAGAGAGAGAGAGAGAGAGAGAGAGAGCAATTCCAAGACAAGCTCGACTATTATTGAAACAATAAGCTTATAGGCTTATGCAAAAAGCATTAAAGCGATTTATATTTTCTTACAAGTAATTTAAGCGAAAAGACCGCTCCGGTGGCCTAGTGGTTAGAGCGTCCGCTTCGGATGCGGGAGGTCGCGGGTTCGAACCCCGGCCGGGTCATACCAAAGACTTTAAAAATGGTACTAACAGCTGCCTCGCTTGGCGATCAGCATTAAGAGGTTAGTGTTAGGACTGGTCGGCCTGGTGTCAGGATAATGTGACTGGGTGAGACATCATGCCACATGTCTGCGGCATGATGCCCCAGTGTTAGACATCACTATAAGCTGTCACACTGCAGACATCGTAGCGATATGACTGAAAAATTGTTAAAGCTACGTTAAAAATCTAAATCACACACACACACACACACACACACACACACATTTATGCGAAAATAAAAACGTTTGTATAACCTAGAGTATGGGAGATGGGCGACATCACATCCATATGCTTACATTAAAGAACGTATGTCTGGACAAACGTTCCTACCTAACTCTTCGATCATGTAGTTTGACAAGAACTCTTCCCATATTTACTGTCGGGTCAGACATTACATTATTTTATAAGCATGGATATTTTCATCCAACATTCAACCTTGTTTCGCTAATTGCACTAGTTCGCGTGATTTTACAAATAAAAATAATGCACATTTCTTTCTACTTTGTTCTTGCCGTTCTTTCTAAAGTATTCATTGATGCCTGCTTACTCAGTTAAATGTCACATGCCACACGTTGCATCTACAACATATTTCAAAACATAGCTCTTGTTGGTGCTGTTTTTATGTCTCTTTCAAGTTGATCTTCAAATATTGCCGGTTATTATTAAGTTTCTTTTGCTAAATGACTTTCTTTAAAGTTTAAATTTGATTGCATATAACAGCTCTGACAATTTCACTTGACGCCTAGGTCTCAGCCTAGAGTGGTCTCGGAGGCAGAGGAAACTGGAGAATGTCATCGCTTAGGGGTATGTGACCACATGCACATATCTACAAAGGAGATAGATCCTGATATCGCAGAGATGCGACGTTAGTGTGTCATCAATGCGCAAGCCACGCTATAGTGGTATTTACTCCATCTTTTTATGTCCTCTACTCTCCTGTCTACTTCTCTCAGGTCTCACTGGACAGTTTATCTGGTGAATTTTCATCCGACAATGACCTATTGCAGAAAAATGAGAATAATTTTACACTGAAGATACACATAAAAACAAACTAATGATTTTTGTAGAAAGCATGCGTGCGGCAATCAGGTTAATTCCTGATACAACTGGTGGCTTTCATACTGAACCAACACTGCCACCAACCCCTCTGTTTTCCATTCATTTTTGACAGCAAAGAGCTATTTTGAATATTTTCCTGTGACAAGGCGGCTAAAAGAATCAGTATGTGCCTTACGCATGAATAACGTTCACTAGTATTATAACAAATCTGCATACTTTTCATCACCCCTCAACCATCTCGATTTTTTTATATTTACCTCTGTAGCAGACATACGTAAATACGTAACCCAAGTCGGCTGTTCATTTGCAGCCCAAGTTACGCATTTGATCTTCAATGCTAGTCTAACTGTGACAGGCAGTCACCAAACAAGCCAACCCATTTTCAAGCTTAACTCAAAGTAAATCTAAGCCACATTACAGATTTAGCTTCTGTGGGAATTTATAAATGCTAGGAGTATCATAATTAGGTTCATGCCTTCTATCTTAAAAATTAGGGAGGTGTCAAAGTACGAAACTATCCAGTGAGACCTCACGGCTGGTGTCTCTTTTTGTCCTCTACTCTCCTGTCTATTTCCGTCATAGCTGGTGTTTCTTTTTGTCCTCTACTCTCCAATCTATTTCTGTCATGGCTGATGTCTCTTTTTGTCCTCTACTTTCCTGTCTATTTCTCTCACGGCAAGTGTCTCTCTTTTTACTATATACTCCTGTCTATTTCTGTCATGGCTGGTGTCTCTTTTTCCTCTACTCTCCTGTCTATTTCTATCATAGCTGGTGTTTACAGAAACGGTCTTTTGAAGATGAGAGTTCAAACTAGCTCCATCTTTTCTTTTAAATACCTTACCACTTGCCCGTTTCAGTTTGCTTTCAGGTCGGTCTCCGTGCACGTTTGTGTTGCACATAGTTAATCCCAATGCATCTTGTCCTTTTATTTGAATTTGACTTTGATCCCTCATACATCGATTTTCAGTACAGAGTACTTGAGTATTAAAGGAATTTGTTAATCTGTATATTTGTTTTAGAGGTCATGTATTTATTATTTGAGGAACATTCAGAAAATCACATAGATGGGAAAACAAATATTTAATTGATTACAACATATTCACATAATCGTATGCTTTGAATCATATCAGACTGGTACTGCATTTTGTTACAGATTTATGGTGCACAAAGTCGATAAAATACTGCATGCATTTTCACTCGATCTCGTTAGCCATTGGCATTTCGAAATCGCTTTTCTCATGCAGGTTTTGGAGTTATGGCACATTATAATTCTGTTCCTTATTTGCCATGGTTGTGACTCATTGGATACTGAGGAAACTCTGTTTGCATTCTCCTAGTGATAAAACAGGCATCTCCTTGATGTTTAAGGTGGTGAATTTCTTGTGTGTATACAAGATAGTATTATGCAGGCGAACGTATACACAAGCAGTAACATGGTCAACGTGTAAATGGGGAATTATTGATTATTGTGTACAGGTGGCAGGCTGTTAACAAATCCAATACTAATCTATACGCTTGCATATTTTCCCCTCATCATAATCAAGGAAACGAGGTTCATTATCGATAACAGGGTTTCATGTGGGATCATAAAATGGAATGAGATGCTTTGAGGTGGGCAGACTAAACCTGTAAAAACAGAAAGCAACAATGCATGCGTGACAGTGTTTCAAGTTGCCCTCTATTTTGGAGTTGGATTCACGAATAGACCTACCTTTAGCAAATGGAAACATGAGACTATATTTCCAAATTTGAGTAAGCAAAACCAAAAGTAAATAATCTAGGTAGTAAAACACCCCACCCCCAACAACAAACAAGTTATTTGCTTATTCACCTGATAATTTTATTTCGAACGTTATTTTGTACATTCCACTAAAGAACATGATCAGATCTATAATCAAACGCATCCGTTCAAGCTCCCTTGCCTTTTATATCGTCAAAAGGGTCCTTTGCCAAATCGAACGATTGTCTATCATACTTCAACCAAATTATCCCATTTTTTATGTTATTTATACGTAAATATTCTGCCGCCTGCCTTATAAAAAAAATGAAATAAAAATCTAGTAATTGTGCGAGAGAGAGAGAGAGAGAGAGAGAGAGAGAGAGAGAGAGAGAGAGAGAGAGAAAACAAAATTAAAGTTGGTTTCCAAAATATTAAATATCCGGAATTCCTGTTCTTTCTCATGTTCCTATGGAATAAAATGGAAGAACCTGAGTAGTATAGTGGGGTACCGTAGCGACAATGGGAATTAGCATTACAGACCCCCCCTGGGCCAGTATAGCGACAAGAAATAAAATCTCACCCTGGGCCTGTATAGCGACAATGGAAAATTGAGTAGAGGGACTAGAACACCCTGGGCCTGTATAGCGACAATGGAAAATTGAGTAGAGGGACTAGAACACCCTGGGCCTGTATAGCGACAATGGAAATTTTGTAGAGCGGCGACTAGGAGACTGTGGGTTTGTAGAGCGATAAGCGACAGGTGGCATGACGTCACACTGGTAACAATGTAGCAAAAAGAGAAGTACTGTGACGTCAGGCTACCTGAGAGAGGGCTATAGACAAACACGAATCAAGAGCGTTCGTGTTTTTTTTAGTAGAGGAAGGGTTTTTATATATATTCGTTTAGGGTGGAGATAAAATGAAAATTAAGATCTTTTCGAGGCATTGGAAGTGGCCCTGAAAAGGGCCGTTGTTTGTTATGTGATGTTAACACCATTCTGTTAACATACAGGACATCGCATAGGTCTTCTTATCTTCCTCAAATTTCTCAAAGTTTGTCTTAAACTGTGTCTCACTTCTGGTCCGTAGATGAGAGTCCGCTTAAGACAGCCTTGTCTTTCCACATAACATCTTCTTTTCCAAAGAGTGGCACCGGTGATCCGGATGACAGTCCATTTTGTTTTCACATACATGGGTAAGTCTGTACGGAACAGCATTGAGGATACCAAAGTAGAGGATTCTACGTCGATCAACATCTATTCTGTGACGAGAACAGGTGAAGGGAATGAAGTGAACCGCGTTTATTTATAGTGGAAGACCGGATCGAAACGGATTGAAAGGGTTCACCAATCCCAACACGCGTTACAAAATTCAGTCACTTCGCGGAGTCTGTCTTCCAATCCGAAGAGAGCTACCCGTGACGTCACATTTCCTATATAGGCACACTAGCGTCTGTGCGCAGTGAATCGATGCGGTAGTGTTTTGTGAAACATGACGGAACCTAAGAAGACAATGAATTGGGGTGCACCGGCTGTGGAGACGAGAAGTAATGGTACAGCAGCAGCTACCAAAGTGAACACAGTGCTACTTCCCGAAGAGGTTGATTTCAACTGGGATTTAGTAGATTTTTTATCTTCTTCCCAAGAATTTGTTCCGGTACCAGTACCTTCGCCACTTTCTCCTTCATTACCACGTGTCGACGATTTAAAACAAAGACAGAGAGAAGAATTGGAGAAATTTTTACAGCAGCAGAAAGAAGCAGAGCAAGCATTTCTTCTTGAACAGAAACAGCGAGAAGAAGAAGAAGAGGCAAGAAGGAAACAACAGGAAGAAGAAGCAGTAGAGAAGAAACAAAGTCTAGGAGGGAAGGAGAACAGCGAAAGTCAAACGGTCACGGTACTCTTGGACATTTTGGCCGAGTTAAGAAGTCTGAAACAAATGTATCAGACTTCTTTATTACGACCCAAGAGAAAAAGACTTTCCCGAGCCAAACAACCTAACCCTGTGACTACACCAGAGATACCACCCCTAGTGATATCTACTAGATCATTGACAGGAGCAAGTCCACAAGTAGGCCTTGGCCGTGGCAAAGGCTTAAGACAGTTAAAGCGAATTGATTCTCGTTCCTGAGTTTGTTCTAAGGAAAAAACAAACACTCAACAGTCCTTTCCAGGGCTACCCAATACTCTCGAAAAGAGTGACTATTCATTTTGCCAAAATCAATTAAAACTCAAAATCCCTTCTTTAACCCTATGATGTACGTGTTGTGAGTGTATGAGTGTAGATCCTTATTATTTCTAAATAATGAAAACCAAGAGACACTTACTTTTTTTCAGTTTGGTCTATTCTGTTACAATTTTTTACAATTCATATCACAACATAACACAACACAACACTTTTAAAAAAGTTCATAGATTTCTTCTGTGTCTTTTTTCTTTCACTCTCTCTGTTTTTTCAATTTCTTCACTTTTACACTTTTTTCCTCTTCTTCGTCTTCTTCTTCCTCACATTTTTCTCCTCTTCTTTTCTTTTCTGTCTTCTCTTTCTGAACGTGTCGGGGTTCTTCTTTTGTCGAGGTCACCTCTGTTTCTTCTTCCTCCTTCTCCTGCTCCTGTTGTTTCTTAGGGCACTCTGAAGACCAATGTCCTTTCTCTTGACAATGATAACAGGTATCTTGACTTTTGTTTCTTTTGACACTGGCCTTGCTTCTTTGACGGTCTGGACATTCTGTAGCCCAATGCCCTTTCTTTGACAGATATAGCAAGTATCTTGACTTTTATCTCGAAAGGAAGGAGAGTAGTCCGTTGGCTTGTCTGAAGAAAACTTTCTTATCACACCTCGCAATGCTCTAATCAGAAGTTCGATCTGTGTGGGTTCTTCCATTGTGCTGGTCGGCTTGAGAGTGAAATGAATACTGAGAGGGGAGTCACTAGCCTTTATATATGCCCTGGTCTGACATAGATATATAGGGGTTCATGGTGTTTCACAGGTAGTCATTTGACTTTTTGCCGTCAAGATGAAACGATCGCATCATTTCGAAAAGAAAGGAGAAGAAAGTAAGAGGCAGAAACGTGATTTATCGCCTCGCACAGTAGCTGAAGTCTTGGCACAAATTCATGCCAGCGATTTTGAAGATGAGATGAGTGAACCAGAATCGAAGCCCAAAGAGTCTACACCAAATCAAAGTCCATTACCATCCGTAAACCCTGAAAAGTACTACCATATTCGGGAGACGGACAAACGCTCTTCCAGAAAATTTAGAACCACGGCCTACACGTACGCAGTGAAATTTAAAGATTTCAAGTCTGACGTACCCTTGGAGAAAGCAGAAGGGTTCATCACCGATGTGTGGGATTCTTTGTTAACCACACTAAAACGGCAATGTCGAGTCAAAGAAGACGATCGCTTGAGACTTTCTATTCATCACGACAATTTGAAGTCTCCCGTTTGGATCGAGTTTAGCAGTCCATCAGATTTGACACCTTCCAAAATCATGGACAAGATTCAACACGTACAACAATCTAACGACAAATTTCACATCACGGACGGAAAAGCGACACTGTACATGACCCACGTGTCTCTTCCCCAAGGGACAGGTAAAAAAAAGTTGATGTTGGTAGACAACTTGCGTAACCTCAAGCGTAGTCTCGTCCAAATTAACAATCCAAAAGACAAGATGTGCTTGGCCCGTGCCATCGTGGTGGGACAAACGTATGCTGACAAGAACGATACGGTAGAATGGAAAAGAGCCTGGAAAACTATTCAACGATCGGACCGAGCCAAACAACAAAGAGAAGCAGAACTCCTGTTACAGCAAGCGGGGTTAGCTAAAGACACACCCTGCGGCATTCCTGAAATGCAAAAGTTGCAAGACGTCTTGGCTCCACGTTACACCTTGAAAGTTCACCCTCAAGAAGTGCGCGGACCCCTGTTGTTTCGAGGTCAAGATTTTAAAGACGGAAAATACATTCACGTCTATCATCACGATGAACATTTTGATGCCATTACCAGTATCACTGCATTCCTGTCATACACTTATTACTGTGAGAAATGTGACTATGGCTATAACAATCGAGTGCAACACAAGCATTGTGGATCGAAATGCTCAGGATGTTTAGCTTCTACACCCTGTCTGGACGAAGGACAAGAACGAGTGCATTGCTCTGTTTGTCAGCGCACGTTTGTCAGTCCTGCCTGTTACCAACAACACCTAAAGACGTAAGGTTCACAGCAGAAATGTGCTTGTCAGCTCTTGAGATTGTGCCCTACTTGTGGACAAGGCATACGTACCAACAATGCCAAGGCGCACGTCTGTTCAGGAAAGAAGCGATGTCACATTTGTCGCCAAACCGTGGACTTGGAACACCAAAGAAAAAATAAAAAATACCATTCCAAACATGAAGAAGAAGAAGAGAATGACCAGAAGAAGAAAGGGAATTTCATCTTTTTCGATTTCGAATGCATGCAAGAGACTGGCATTCATATTCCTAATTTCTGCGTGGCTCACCGAGCGTGCGAGAAGTGCATCCAAGAGCCTATCTTGACTCATTGCCCTTACTGCAGCAAGATTCCTGGAGGACGTGAAAAAATCTTTCGGGGATCGAACACACTGGCCGATTTTGCCCAATGGATCTTAAACCCCATCGACGAGACGTGGAGCCAAGAAGATATCGAACGTTACGGAGATTGTCATCGCCATGCCACGGTGATGGCTCACAATTTCTCGGGATACGATGGACAATTTCTGTTGAGATACTATACGGAACAAAGTACCGAACGTCCGGAAGTCACTTTGAACGGAGTCAAAATCATTTCCATGCAAGTGGGACAAGTACAGTTTAAAGATTCAATGAGTTACTTGGCTATGCCTTTGAGCCGCATGCCTAAAACGTTTGGCATGACAGAAATGGCCAAAGGCTATTTTCCACACTTTTCAATACCGAAGCCAATCAACACGCTGTTCTACCCCATTTGTCTGAGGCTCACTACTACGACCCGGATAACATGCGTACCGAACAACGAGAAGCTTTCTACGCATGGTACCAGACTCACGCTTCGGACCCTTTTGACTTTCAAGAAGAAATGGTAAAATATTGTCGTTCCGACGTAGACATTTTACGTCGCTGCTGTGGAAAATTTCGAGAACTGTTCATGGAACACGGAGGGATCGATCCTTTGAAAGAGGCTTGCACTTTTGCCAAAGCGTGTTCCTTAGTGTATCGTCAACGATTCATGCCCAAAAACACCCTAGCTGTCATCAGTCCTCCAACGACCAATTTTGTCAAACGTCAATACTCGGTCGAAGCCCTACGCTGGTTACATTATTTGTGTGAGAAGGAAGACAAATGGATCCAACACGCTCGCAACGGAGGAGGCGAAAAGACCATCGGAAGGTATCCATTAGACGGCTGGGACTAAGAAAACCCTCAAATCGTGTACGAGTTTAACGGATGCTTATTTCACGGATGTCCCATCTGCTACCCTCAACGTGACACTAAAAACCAGTTTTTACAACAGACCATGGAAGACTTGTACCAGGCCACTTGTCAGCGGCGCTTGAAGTTAGAAGAGCAAGGATACCAAGTAGTGGAAATGTGGGAACACGAGTACGATCAGCGATTGAAAACCGATCCCGAGTTTAAGCGTATCGTGGAAAGTTACAAGCTGGTGGACCCTCTGAACCCGCGGGACAGTTTGTACGGAGGACGGACGAATGCCACCTGTTTGCTGTACCAAGTCGACGAGGAGAAAGGAGAAGAAATCAAATACTTGGACGTGTGTTCTCTGTATCCGTACGTGTGCAAATATTGTCACTTTCCCGCAGGGCACCCACAATTGCTGACGGAACACATCGACGTGGACAATATTCGACAATACGAAGGATTGATCAAGTGTAAAGTCTTGCCTCCCACGAACTTGTACCATCCCGTTTTACCACATCATTGCCAAGGAAAACTGATGTTTCCCTTGTGTCGTACTTGTGCTGAAACGTGCAACCAAGACCACCCTTGTCAGCACACTCAGGAAGAACGAGCCTTGACGGGAACGTGGGTCAGCGTGGAATTGTTTAAAGCTCTGGACTTGGGATACCAACTGTTAGAAGTGTACGAAATTTACCACTTTCCCAAGACAGAAAAATACCACAAGGGCGACGATTCTCAAAAAGGCATTTTTGCAGACTACGTGAATGCCTTTTTGAAACTGAAACAAGAAGCTAGCGGATACCCTTCCTGGTGTCACACTCCCGACGACCAAACAAAGTTCAAAGAGAAATACTGGAAGCAGGAAGGCATCACTTTAGACCACATCGAGAAAAACGAAGGAAGGCGATCGTTTGCCAAAGTGATGCTGAATTGTTTGTGGGGCAAAATGGCACAACGACCGTGTTTACCCAAGACGGAGTATTTGACAGAACCTTTCCGATACTTGCAGATGATTCACGACAAAACCAAATACATGAAACACGTGGACGTTGTTCGTGAGGACTTGCTCTTAATCAATTACGAAGAAGAACTGGACTTTGTAGAAGCCGACGAATTTGGAAATGTCATCATTGCGGCCTACGTGACAGCCCATGCTCGCTTAAAACTGTACGAAGCTTTAGAACTATTAGGAGATCGTGTGCTGTATTTTGACACGGACAGTTGCATCTACATTGATCGCCTGGGTCAACCTCACCCTGTCATCGAAGGAGACCGTTTAGGAGCCTGGACGGACGAGCATCCCGACCACAAGATTCTAAGTTTTGCAAGTGGCGGTCCCAAAAATTACGGCTACGAATACCGGAACAATCAAGGAGATGTGCACACGGAGTGTAAAGCGAAAGGATTGACTCTTAATTATCGCACCAGTCGAGTGGTGAACTTTAGCATATTGAAAGAAGCCTTGCAGTCTGGACAGGATCGAAACTTTAAAGTGACCACCCACGAACCGCACAAGATTGTACGTTTACCCACACACCAAATCGTCAGTCGACCCTTGGAAAAGTTTATCAAATCGTGTACCAGAAGCGAGTTCGGCTTCCCAACCACTTCACTTTACCGTACGGTCATGCCGATATTGGTCAGCATATAAAAAGGGACAACGTTCAAGGTCGATAGTTCATTGTGACTACCATTGCTAAGCGAGAAAGATGAATCCATTCACACAGCAAGTATCCAGTAAGAGTAAACTCAAGTACGATGCTGTGCCTTGCGATGGTAGGGATGCCGTACGCTATGACCTTAGTGATTCAGTACCACATCATCATGGGAACTTTGCTATAACTACTACTTCTACTACCATGCCTACCATGGAAAGTGATGCTGTACGTGTCAAACCTGACGGATGTGAAAGCGATGCCACTCGTTATCGCACACCTTTTCACTTTACTGGTTTTCATGGTGGATGGCCACCTCCACAGGAAACCAAGCGACTACCACCCTACGGATGTCATGTAAAACTGAGCAAACTCCTAAGGATTTCACCGTACCCTCATCGAAATGAACCTGTGAAAGACGAATATTCGTTCCCCGTGCGTTTGCCAGAATACTGTGATTTTGAAAGTCGATTGCAAACCTTCCAAGGAAAATGGCCAAAATATCTAGGAGGACCTACCCCCGAAGAATTAGCCAGAGCTGGATTTATCTACTTGGGCGAAGGAGATAAAGTCAAGTGCTTCAGTTGCGGTGTCTCACTTCACCAGTGGGAGAAGAAAGATTGCGCTTACCTGGAACATGCTCGATGGTCTCCAGAGTGTCACTACCTGCCTTTAGTGGGACCTCGTCATTGAAGTGACCCTACCATGTTGTGTAAAAAGCTAGCTACGGAGTTAGGAGTCCAACGTTGGACAATCCCTAGACAAGTATTTAAAACCCGATGTAAAAAATAATCTTCAAAGATTACCAAACGAATTGCAAGAGAAGATCTACAAGGACATTTGGCAGGGACTTGCCAGAGCCAAATCTCAATTAGTGACTGTAGAACATTTGTGTCGAGAAATTCATAAGAGGAAATTGACCAAAGTCAACAAACAAGTCCGATTTATATGGATCAAGTGTGCGTTCGTTCTACTATTTCGCTTTAGACCATTTACATTTGAAGATTTTATTGACATTCTTGACCGTTTCCTGGAATGGCAGTGGTCAGAAATTACCCACTACGTTCATTACTTTCGCTCTAGGAGAAGTGTTTGACTGACATGGTTATGGATACTTTACAAGAGAACATTCGTGGTTTGCCTGTGGAATTGAGAGAACGCATTTACCGTGAGTTCGTCAAAATACAAGTGAAACGAAAAGAATCATTGCATCCGTTACGTCACCGATGTTGGAACCACTGGTACCTAAATGCTATAAGAGGATTGATTCTGATGAAAGTGTTCCAGTGGTCAGACATTGATCAACTACTCGTGAGCAAGAAGGATTGTGTTGTTGATAGTGATTATTTTACTACCAGGTACACTTAGTGCATCGAATTCCAGAAGAAGAGTTAGAGGGTTACCAAAATCTTGTACACAATGTAAACTTAG